>MRSU01000172.1:0-11863 GCA_008369845.1 Trichomonas gallinae
AATCGTGGAATTTTGACTATGTATCCTCACAATCGTGGAATTTTGACTATGTATCCTCACAATCGTGGAATTTTGACTATTTGCCATTTTTATAAATGAGTTCGCACACCACGAATTCCAATACCAGCAACCAGTCCTCTCAGGGAAATGGTATGACTACCCATTACACGTCTATGAGTAAACCTTGCCAGACTCTGACTAAACCTTCCCAATGTAACACTTACGTCGGCTCTGAAGTCCGAAGTCATAAATCTATGCAGGCTTTATTAAATCCAAGGTAATTGGATTATTTAAGGTACTATTTACAAAAAAATTGATTGGGAAAACCTTAAATAATTAATTCAAGTAAATATTTTCAGTGTAGGTGCAATTATATATGATGAATATTATATTGTCCTCCTTTAAAATTAGTATACAGTGATATTTCATATTACTATACAATCTTGAAATTTTGCAGTGAAATCATGAGATTTTCAAGTTTGATATCGTTTCAAAATGGTTTTTATCACATAAAAACTTCGATTTTAATATAAAATAAAGTAATAAAAAATATTATTTCTTAAGATTCGCCATTTTCATCTTTTGCTCAAGTGTCGGGCATCTAAGGAATCCTAGATATTGTTCTAAGTTCTTTTGGTTGAGCTTATTCATGAAATCTGCAGATGAAATAATATTTCTCACCTGCTTCTTAGCGATGATCGGGAATTCATCAGGATTGAATGACGATGGATAAAGGCTGAGGTTATCAACAACAGATGATTTCATTATATCAGAGAATGATACATAATGATAAACAATTGGATGTAAAATGTCACCAACTCTTGCTAAGAACTCCAAACTCCTCTCAACAGGTGTGCAAGCGACAACTTGTATGAAGACATGATATTTAAATGTAATATCTAAGATCGAAAAAGCCCATGCATAGAGAGCTTTGTCGAAAATGCCGTTTATGTATGATTTCTCGATGTATCCTGGCTCAGTGATGCCATCAACAGATACCAGCTCGTTAAATCTCTTGATTCCTTTGTAAACTGTTTCCATTTCTTCAAATGTTATTCTTGTCATCAAGATAACAGCTTCTTCGCATGTGCGGAGCTCTTTTGTTGGGAAATCACCCTGGAAAAATGAACTTTCAGCATCATTTAACGTATCTTCTGGGAAACATTTAATAATTGCGTCAACAATTATTAATGATTTCTTAACTTGTTCATCATTTTCACATACTGATGGGATCAAGAGAACCAGGTTGTGATTTTCAGATATCGCAGCATCGCGTGTAACAAATTCTAAATCATTTTCTGATTTAGCAACTGTTCCAATATCATGTCCTTCAAGATCGAATGCTTTTGTATAGATATAGTCTTGATCATCAATGTGAAGCACGAAATTTGTAGCTGTGCCGAAAATTGATTTAACTCTATTGTCTGCAAGCTTTTTAGTATCGTATAATAATAATGACTGACGATGATAGCGAACATTAATGATATGTGTGTCAGTAGAATCTTCAGATGATGCTACATTGAAAACTATTGCTAAATAATGGAAATCGTTTGGAGATACACTTGCAATTTTGATGGATTCGATAGATTCTTGCGCGAAACCTGCGAAAACTGATGAAGGCAAATATGATTTGCATTGCAAGTTTTGAGTTTCTATATCGTAAATCAAAATACCCATCGATTCAGTTAGAATACATAAGTAACTTGCGAATATATGAATAGCAGCGATATTTCCTGGGCCAGTTAAAAGATATTTGAGGCCTCCTCCGAATGTCCACTGTTTTGTCTCAGTAATGATGTGTATTGCGTTGTTATCTAATAAAACATATAAGCAATTTTTGTATGCGATGGTCTGTTTGATGTTATAATCGAACGATTTCTTGAAATTCGTATTAAATTTATAAATTTCGCGATTGTTAACTACAATCCAAACATTATTACCGTCATTCGCATTTACTACTATTTTTGCTGATGTGACGGATTTCAAATACGTTTTCTCTTCGTTAATTTGTTTAATATAAATTCCTTTTCTGTCGCAGGGCAATATTTTTATATTTGTCGGTGTCCCTTGCTGATCAATGTCATAATATTCTAAGCTGACGTTCTCGGCAAGCTCAAAATCTGTTTCCACCCAGTCATATATCATTTTTATTTACTTTGGCATGTAAAGTTTTCAATTTAATAGTTTTACATGGCAAATATGACTTTACGTGTCATTACGTTTATCAAAATAAAATTCAAATAGCTGTTATGTAAATATTATTTATGTCATGTAAAATATCTAATTTGTCATTTAGATATTTCCATTGCTGTTCTTATATCCAGTCCCCAAATTAACCCGTCGAAGCCTTTGTAAACCTTCCTAGCACCATTTCCTATAATTTTCATTATCTGACAGGTTTGCAACGAGTTTCACTATAGTTTATATAAAAAAAATCGAGTGTAGAACAAAAGAATATATGTGTTTAATAAAAATTGAGCTTATTAGAGTTATCGGTTATTTGGGTAGTCTCGAGTTTAATCAAATGCTCATAATATGAAATAAAATTAATTTCTTAATCATGAATGCATAGGAACTATTTTATTTATCAAGAATTATAATATTGTTTATCTATATACAGGCATTTGCGGCTGTGCTGTTATTTGGTAAATGCAGACGAATAAGAAGGTGTGAATCACTTACAACTTCAATTCATGTCTCTGATTTTCTTCTGTTCCACGTGGTGGTGTGCCAGGGCGTGGTCCGACGAAGTAGTTCTCCTCCCATTTCATTGGTGGCAAGACAGTGAAGCTGCAGAAGAGATTCTCGTCGACTTGCATTGTTGCGCCTTTGTTATTATACTCATAGCAGTAGTTTGGCGCTGAGAAAAGTGTGACAATGCCCTGGTCGTTGGGGAATGGGAAGTCGTAGCCTCCCATAACAGCCTGGTGTCCACGAACAACTAAATCGAAATTGAATCGATCAAGGAATTTGCGGAGAGGAGCTGCTCCAAAAACGTATGATGCGCCTCTATCATTGGCTGCCCATTCTTCTGTCTCGAAATCAGGGTCAGACCAAACTAAATCGCATAAAAGTCCAACCTCCGGAATTTCCATTGGTCTCTGGGACTCTAGTGCGCGTATATCGTTAATTTTCTTAAGAGATGGAGATATTCCGCCATGAATGCAAAAAATCTTATCGTCGATGATTGCTGCGAGAGGAAGGCAGTTAAAAACATCGCAAAACATTTCCCAAACCTTAATGCTATACTGCTGAACGCATTCATCGTAAAATCCGAACTCGCGGTTGATATAAGAACATTCGTGATTTCCTCTAAGTAAGAAGAAGTTTTCTGGATAGCGAATCTTGTAAGCAAATAATAAACATATTGTTTCGATGCTTTGAACGCCTCTATCTACATAATCGCCTAAGAAAAGATAATTTGTCTGTGGTGGATACTTGCAGCGGTCAAATATACGAAGAAGATCGTGATACTGGCCATGAATATCGCCGCAGATTGTAAGTGGAGGCTGTAATTCAAGAAGAATTGGTTGGTCCATGAAAATTTTACGAACTTCTCTGCACAACATTTGAATTTCGGAAAGGCTGAGTCCAGCTGGTGTCCCTGGTGGCTTGGAACCAGCATATAAGAGCTTGTCTGTGATAACATCAAGCCATTTTGTTGACATTGAAAAATGCACGTTTAAAATTTTCAGATAATGATTGACCCATTTTGCTCATATCACATGAATTCATTCCTTCCACTGGATATGTTTCGTTGGATATTACATTGATTTCACGTGTTTTTTGTTCTATTGACTTTGGAAATTTCAAAATTATAACTTGATACTTGGTTAACAAGCCAATATTCTTTTATAACGACTGAAATTATTATCAAATGTACAAGATTTCGATTATTGAATTTTATCAAATTAGAATCATCTGATCTTATTTTGCATACAAATATAAGAACAAGTTTGATGGTTATATAATCTACCAAATTGACAGGATTTCGATTTTCAGTTATCTGAATTTTGAAATATTAAAATATCCAAAGCGTGTTTTGCAAAGTGAATCGTCATGATTTCAAACACATTTAATGATCTAATCATTATAATTGAGTGTTTTCTATAAATTAAATTTAATAAAGTACAACATGTTAATATTAGGGAACAATTTATGTATGTATTTGTTCAAAAAGAATAACTTGTTTAATCGCTTAAAGCAAAATTATATATAATAAAAGTAATATCGAAATTAATTAATTGTACGATTTGGAGATGCGCGAGCAGCACGTGGTGTTGATGTAGCTGATGCTCTGCTTGTAGATCTAGGTGATTTCAGTTTTGGTGATAATGGGGATGTCTTTGGAGATAATGGGATCTTCAACATTGGAGATTGTGGCTGAATTAAGCCGAACTCCTCTTCAGTGAACAGAGCCCTGAACATTTGCTTTTCGTCATCTGTTCTTGAGACTCCGAGTCTAATTGAGCGAGCTTGGAGAGTTTTATCGAGTCTATCAATTTCGCTATTATATTCATCCTGAATTTCGATGAAAACTTGTCTTTCCTTCTTGTCGCATAAGTCTTTCTCTGTATTTTGCTTAGCTTCTAAAGCTGTGCGAAGATCAGTGTATTTCTTGTGGACTGCGTCTTGTCTGCTCTGAATAATTGACTGCCTCAAGTTCTGTGACTCCTGGAAAAGAGCATCAGCGGCGTCGTATTCCTGAGCTCTGGCGCGAATCTGAGCTTGATTCTTCTTAGTGTCCGCTTCTGGGGCTGAGCGTGTTGTTTCGGTCTCGAGCTCCTTAGCATATTCGTCGGCTAATGATGCCAAGGCGGCAGCGTGTGCTTGCTGAAGAAGATTTCTGCGTTTTTGAAAACGACTCTTTGCCTTATATATTCTATTATAAAAGTTGTTGTATAGCTCAGATGCTTCTATCTTGATATTTTCTTTCTCGATATTATAAGTTAATTGTGCTTTTGTTAAATTTGCCTGCTGATTTTGTTGATTTCTGGCATCCAACAGCTTCTGGATCTGAAGGTCAATGGATTTTGCTTGTTGAAAGTCACAGTTTTCGATCGCAAGGTTTTTCTGCTTGCGAAGAATCATAATTTCATGGTCACCGCTCATTTTTTTATGGCGGTTTTACAAAATTTTTTTATTTTTTCATATTTTTGGTTATTTGGCATCCACACATATTTCCATTTAATATTTTCATATTTTTATCCATTTCTGAATTTTAGAACTCTTATTTTTAAAGAAAACGCATCTATATAACATATAATATCCAAAAATCATGTTTATAAGGTTTGAAATTTATTTACAAATTTGTTTAAAATTTTATTTATCGATTTTAATGTTGTTTTTAGATTATATTATAGGAATACTAATCAAGTATAAAATATTTTTCAAAAAAGATGATTTTACATCAAAGAATATTGTTACAAAGTGATCATTTGATGCATGAAACATCTAATCTTGCTCAAATATAATGATTTGTCAAATCATCAATATCAAAAATCCCATAAAAACAAATCATTTTTTCAATTATGTATTCTTTTCTGTATATCTTTCTATAAATTTGGAGTATGTTCGTGTTGTTTCACTTTTTCAAATACATCATAAACAAAATTCGAAATTAATTTCCTTGGTTTATTACTTATATATAGATAACAAAGTTTCCGCTGTTAACAACTTTTATAAGAAAATTCTAGATAGATTTAGTTGTTTTATTCTGAAAATACAAATTTCAGAAATGATTTATAGAGTAAGCGCAAAAAGTCTTAAAAACAGCCAAATATTACTGATATACGGCTTTTCGTAAATGAAAATGATGAATTAGTTTGTACTCAGATATAAAATGGAGAAAAAAGTGCAAAAACTGACTTAAAAACTTAATCATGTCTCCAAACTCTATATAGGATCTGTACACATCATTCTTAAACTAAGTAAAACGAAAAAGATAATTATATTTGTTAATTCGTTACTGGATCTGAAAACATCACAGCTTCCATTTCGTGTAGAATTTTTGAACGTTTTTTGATCTCATTGTTAAGATTATTTATCATAATAGTAATACTTTTCTGAATTTCATCTATTTGCATTTTTTGTTGCGGTTTTATTTGTGCGATTTGTAATTCATCATGAATAGATTTGGCTCTTTTTTGAAAGCCATCGAGTTGTCTTAATAATAAAGAAATTTCAGCTATTCGGTGATTAAATATATCAAATGCGT
Source organism: Trichomonas gallinae (assembly GCA_008369845.1). Classification (NCBI taxonomy): domain Eukaryota; phylum Parabasalia; order Trichomonadida; family Trichomonadidae; genus Trichomonas; species Trichomonas gallinae. The sequence goes on from MRSU01000172.1 coordinate 6,218, forward strand.
TTTCTATTGATGCAAGTGGATCTCTGTGGTATTTTTGATACATGCAAAATGGGCATAAAAAGTTTGATAAATTAAAATCATCAGAAATCGATATGCATGTTCTGTGAAGGAATTTTTTGCATTCTTTGCATTGTATTAGATTTCCTGAACCTGCATGAAAGCCGCATATACATCGAACATCATCTAATGCGACTTTGCTATCAATAATTAACTCTGAAACGGATTGCCCAGTGGTTTCTATTTCATAATTATTCATATTCGTCTCAGAAGCTAACGCATTTAAGAAGGCGAAAGATTCACCCTCCATAGCTGCGAAATTTTTTATGGCAATAAACAAAGTTTTACATGTCAAAATTTCAAAAATATTTTATTTACTTGTCAAAAAACACTAATTCGTGTTTTTTGAACTGTCCAGATCAATTATCACATTAATTATTTCATTAAACATCAGTTATTTGTCATCATGTACAGCCTATGAACATAACCTGAGCTTCAAAATTTAGTTTATTATAGTTTCAATGTTTCGCGTTCATGCAATGAATGAACTGTTCATATTTGCGTAACGTTTTCCATCTTGAATAATGAAAATGATCATATGATGATAAGGAGGATAAAATATGGTAAATATAAGACTCAAAAGTTATTTGTAAATGCATTTTGACGATATTCTTTTCTAAAGAGTTATCATGTCAAAATATTTCAAAGGTATCATTATGTCAAAAAATTTCAAAGGTATCATTATGTCAAAAAATTTCAAAGGTATCATTATGTCAAAAAATTTCAAAGATGACATTATGTCAAAATATTTTCTGATGTGATGCATTTGTCTTGTTTTAGCAAAAATAAGGAAAATAAATCATAAAAAAAAACTTTAGATGTGGATGGCCTTTGAGAGAACAGCCTTTGCCGCTTCCATGACGGCCTCGCTGAGTGTTGGGTGTGGGTGGCATGTTTCTGCGATTGCCTCGATCTTCAACTTGTTTCTGATCGCGATTGCGCCCTCCATGATTGCCTCTCCAGCGTTAGGGCCAACGATCTGCATGCCGAGGACTGTTCCATCTTCTCCGCAAACGAACTTGACGAAGCCTGTTGGATCTAAAATAGCCCTAGCGCGGCTGTTTGCAGAGTATGGGAACATTCCGACCTTTGTCTTTATCCTCTGCTTGGCGGCCTGGTTCTGAGTGAGGCCGACTGTAGCGATTTCTGGCGATGTGTAGATGACGGCTGGGATGCAGTTTCTGTCGTAAGATGTTGGCTTGCCTGCGAGCATCTCAACGCATGCGATGCCTTCCTCTTCTGCCTTGTGCGCGAGCTGTGGACCTGGGACGATGTCGCCGATGGCGAAGACATTCTTCTCTGATGTCTCGAACTTGTCATTGATCTCGATAAGACCGTTTTTCTGGCGTTTGAGATTTAATTTTTCGAGACCGAAGCCGTCGAGGTGGAGACGGCGGCCGATAGCGACTAAGGCGCGTTCTGAGAGAATCTTCTTGTCTCCAACAACGACTTCGACGCCATTTTCTGTCTTTGTGCAGCTATCAACACCTTTTCCGAGGACGAATTCCATTCCACGGCGCTTGAGGATGTTCTGCATGTAGCGGCCGATCATTGGATCGACAGATGGGCCGCCAATTGTTGTAGCCATGTCGATAATTGTAACTTTTGAGCCAATAGCGTTGTAAACGCTACCGAGTTCGAGGCCGATGATGCCACCACCAATAACTGTAAGCGATTTTGGTACTTCCTTCCAATTAAGGACACCCTGTGATGTTGCGATTATTTGTTCGTCGACTGGGAATGCTTTAGGGAACCATTTATCTGTTCCTGTTGCTAAGAGTAAGTTCTTTGGATTGTATGTGATTGTCTTGCCGTCTTCTGTGTTGACGTTGATTTCATTCTTTGTGTTTATGATTGCTGTTCCGTGCACAAGCTCGCCACCGGCACGTTCGATCAGTCCTTCAATGCCAGATGACAATCCTGAGAGAATTCCGTTCTTTCTGCGCTGTGCAGCGACCATATCAACTGTTGCTTGTCCTGGGAGTTTGATTCCGAGCTGCTTGAAATCATGGTTGGCTTCGTAGACTTTGTGTGACATGTTTAAGAAGAACTTTGACGGGATGCAGCCTTCTCTGAGACATGTTCCGCCCATCAATTTCTCTTTTTCGACGCAAACAGTCTTGAGACCGAGCTTGGCGGCATGAATAGCAGCAGCATAGCCACCTGGGCCGCCACCAATGATCAATAAGTCTGGGTTCTTAATAAAAGTGCGAGAAATCGAGTTCAACATAAAAGTGCCAGATTTTAAAAATTTTTGAAGATTTTATTCGGTTAAAACTAGTTTTTGTTATATATTTAGTTATATTTAGTCATATCTATACCAGATCACCAATTTTTTTGGATTTTAATTTTTTTATAATTGATAATTACGGAATTGATATTATTTAATTGAATATTTAATATATATTTGCCTTTTATATAATATATTCAAAGCGATGAGACTTCATTTTAATATTTAATTTTATCAAAAATAATAAAATCAAAAATGAATTATTTGTAATTGAATTTATACTATTTTTCATGAGTATAAATTAAATTCATGTTGCATTTTGTTGTATCTGAAAAATTATCAAAAAATTAAAATATCAACAAATAATGATATACTTTGGAGCTGTAGGATTGAAACGGTAAATGAATGCATCTAGAATTGATAAAAAAATATAAATCTTGTTTATGTGAAATAGTGAGGAACAAAGTCTTTTGGCTTCTGAGAGCTGACTTCTGGAACATCTTTGAAAATACGAAGTTCACGGTTAAGTTCGCTATCTAATTTCATGACAGATGCAATGTTTCCTGTTCTATAGCCGTAGTTTGGAGCAGACCAAACGGTGATAACCTTCTGGTCAAACTTGTATTCGTAGCCATCCATAACAAGCTGGTGTGCACGAGCAATAAGTTCAATCTTATTATTCTGACAGAAGATATTTGTCTGTGGCTGTCCGAAAAGCCATCCAGCACCACGAGAGCTTACGCTCCAGCTCTGAACTTCTTCCGGATCGGACCAATAAAGATCAGCGACGGCGCCGTTTGTTGGAATTTCATTTTGACGATCGTATAATGAAATCTGATCAATAAGAAGGATTTCTGGTGAAAGTCCGCCGTGGACACAGAAAATTCTATTTTCAATGACAGCAGCCATTGGTAAAAGATCGAATGTTTCCTGGCAAAGGTTCCAGATACCGCCGTGGCCGTAATTCTGAACGCATTCTACGTAGAAACCGTACTGCTTGCTGACTTCTCTGCATTCGTGGTTACCACGGAGCAAACAAAGTTGTGTTGGGTATTTAAGTTTGAGAATTGCTAAGTACATGAATGTTTCCAATGAAAAATAGCCACGATCAACATAATCGCCAAGGAAGAGATACTTTGTATCGGCTGGATCTCCTGAAATTCTGAATAATTCGAACAAATCGAAAAGTTGGCCGTGGATATCACCGCAAACTGTAATTGGCGCATTTAATCTGATAACATTGGGCTCTTCGTAGAGGACTTCTTGCAACTTTCTGAGGACAAGAATAATGCACTTCTCATCAAGATGCTTGCCGCCCCTCAAGTGTTCGAGAGCCTTATCTAAGTCACCAGCGTTCATTTTAATGTAAAAGTGACTATTATCGTCGATTTGCCTCCAATTTTTTATTTTTTTCTTTTTTGTTTCTCTAGATTTGTTAACATATGTAAATGATTTTAAAACAAAAAAATTAAAATTATTTTTTGTTTTATTGTTTTTGATTATCATCTTAATAGAGTATCTAAAATAACCAATGTTTAAAAATTTAGATTCGCAAAATTAATGATTTTTTATGTCAAAAACTGTAAAAATATAAAATGATTTTGAAAATATCAAAAAATCATGAATTTCTAATCAGGTCTATTTATATAATAAACAAAAGGTAGAGGATAAGTGTAAACGTTTTGTACAGTTTTCAAGAATATAAGTTGAATATTTCCAATTTCGAAAAAATAATGTTGCAGAAATTGCCAAAATGAAAACAAGCTCAACAGATTCTGATAGGCATTGAGCAGTATAACATGTAAGTCGTATGTCTGATTAATTCATCTTCGATTTATTGGTTGAATACCGAATTCTTCAACAAGTTTCATCTTTTCTTGTTTTAGATTCTGTATTTCTCGTCGCTTTGATGTGGTTATTTCTGTATATTGTTCGGATAATTTTTCTGATTTATTTTTAAGATCAGTTATGATTTGATCTTGACTGACAATCTCTTTCTTAAGGTCTTCATTTTCTTTTCGTAGCTTTTCTAGGAACTTTTGCCAAGTTTGTCGATGTTTATCAAGATTTTTCTGATTTGCTTTCTTTGCGTTATTAATTTCGAGATTGTATCTTTCAATAGGGATATAAGTTCCTTGAGCTTGAATAGTGAGGTTTAATTTCTGATATTCAAGAAAAACTTCTTGAAATTTTGATCTGAGTTCAGATCTCTGTGTGTATAGGTCTGTATTTTGATTTTGAAGGTCTTCTGCAGTCAAGTTGTATTGATCTAATTCATCTTTCAGCGTTTTAATTCTGTTATTGAGTTCTTTTTCTTGTCTCTGAAACACAGTCAGTTTTTCATTCGTATCCCTTTCCATTTGTGACATGAGCTCCTGTAATTTCTTAATTTGTTGATAATGTGGTAAAGATCTCATTACTTGATTTATATTTTTTACATCTTTCTCAAGATTCTCACAAATAACTTGCTTTTTGGATATTTCCTCATCTAGGGTCATCTTTTCATCCTTTAATTGGTTTATTTCATCTAGCAGCTTATTATTTTCTTCTTCTATTGATTTAACGCTTGTATTATTATTAATTTGTTGCATTTTAGCTATTTCTGAATTAAGCTGATCTAATTTTTCTTGTTGTTCTTTTAATTTTTGTGAATTTTCGTTTTCAAGATCTGCCAATTGTTGTGTTTTTGCTTCTAATTCAGCTTTAAGCTTTTTAATAATAGATTCCTGCTCAGATTCTTGCAGTTTCTGAATGCTTTGATCGATATTTGGTCGAATAAATATTGATTTGGGCGGAATTTCATCAGAAAAAGAGGGATTATTTGTTTCATTCTGCTGCATCATCTCATTTGTGGTAGGAGAAGCCATGGTAACAGTTTTTGTTGTCCCTCTTTTCCTTTTATAAAAAGTCATCTTATTTAGTGAACGTTTATTAATTTAACTACGATTATTTTCAATTCAAAAATTTAGAAATGAAAATAATCATTTATAACATAATGATCAATATTATTACATGTAAATGATGCTTTTACGCCCGTAAATGTATCGATTTTTTTTAAATTTGACAAATAAATTAAAAAATGCCACGTAAAAAATTCTTGCAACAGAAATTACAACCTTTTGCCACATAAATTTCAATCTTTTGCCATTTAAATTTAAATTAAAAACGCCATGTAAATTCAATTTATGCCAAATAAATTTTATTGTTGCCAGATAAATTTTCATTTTGCCATATAATTTTTGTCGCATAAATTCAAAAAATTTGCCTAATATAAAGGTTGTCCGGCAGATTTTTTAAAATTGTCAAAAATGGCCCCTGCTTATAAAACGCGTCAGGTTCGACGCTACAGTAGAGCCCAA
>MRSU01000175.1:0-23175 GCA_008369845.1 Trichomonas gallinae
CCACGTGGTAATGGTACATTTGATGCTGATGGACGCATCCAGCCATTGAACTGCAAGAAGGGCGAAGTTGCTAACCACATTATCTCTGTTGGAGATCCAAATCGTGCTAAATTAATGGCTGAGTCTCTCGATAAGGACACACCAGTCATCGTCCGCCAGTCCAACATGATCTTCTGCACATACACAGGCAAGTACAAAGGCACACCAGTCTCTATCATCGCTACAGGCATGGGCTTCGCTATGGCTGAGCTTATGGTTGTCCAGGCTCGCGCTGTTGTCGAAGGACCACTCACAATCGTCAGATTCGGCACATGCGGATCATTACACGCTGATGTCCCAATCGGATGCTTTGCAGTTGCTGATCGTGCTTACTTCGTCCGCCAAGATTTCGAGCGCGAGGGCTTCCCATTCGAGTTCGCTAAGGAAGCTATTCCATTCGATCGTGAGCTTCATGTTAAAGTTCTCGATGAGTTCAAGAAGTTGACAGAATACCGCACAGTTGTCGGCCCAGACACATCTGCTGATACATTCTACCCATCACAAGGCCGTCTTGACGACAATTTCGTTATGGAGAACCAGAAGGTCATCCCAACACTCCTTGAACAGGACAAGGACGCCCTTTCATTCGAAATGGAGTCCTACCTCCTTGCTTTCCTCGCTTACAAGTTCCCAGAGGCTAATATGAAGACAGCAGCTGTCTGCTTGACACTTGCCCAGAGAACATCAGGCGACTTCCTCGATAACGAACGCAAGACAGCCATGGAAAGGGCAGCTTGCAAGGCTCTTCTTGAGATTCTCTCAAAGTGCTAAATTTTAACATTGCAGAAATAATAGATTAACGAATATACAGCCCTGAATTCCTAAATTTTGCTCGAAGAATTTTTAAAAAACTTATTTTGATTATTCAATATTTTATTACTTGCAATATTCCTTATAACATCTATATATTTTTTTCATTAATTAGCAAAATAGAATAAAATCATTAACAACAAACAAACAATTTTCAATTTTTAGTCAAATGATATATCTAATGGCGCTGACATTGGTTTCTTGTCAAGATAGAATATCCTAATTTCATCAAATAACCCCGTGATATCTTCAAATTTGTACTTGATCAAAGTTCCAGATTCGATTCGGGGCATAATCAACTGCTGCCAGTCAACTGCCTTTCCACCATTGATGAAAACGACATAGACTGCAAGGAAGTCGTCACTCTTGAATGTAATTGATTGAACACGTCTTGGTGTCTGGAATCGAAATGTTTGGGTATGCGTGAGAAAGTCGAAGAGTCCATCATATTGTTTGAACTTGAACGGCTGCACTTTCTCAGGGACAACGATTTGCTCGGAGCCAACTCTCATCTTTCGCATCTTGCCACGTATCTGGATGTTTTTCAGCACGATATCAGAGTTGCCTTCCAGCATCATGATGATGCATCTTGTTGGCTCACAGTCTATGTACTGCACAACTGTCTGGTTGCCGACATTGTCAACAGACTTAATGCTGAGCTCGCTCCAGTTTTCTGTGAAGACTTGGAGTAACTTAAAGCAGTCTTTGTCCAGCAGAATCATAATCTTGTTGACTTCGGCTGCACTAGGGAATGAAATGACGAGTTGCACAGCCTGTTTTCCAGTGTTCCACCCTCTGAATGCGATTGTTGGATTGAGAAGCTCACGAAGCTCAGCTGGATCTGCATTTGGCGATGAGTAGAAAATGGATGACTGCGCAGCGATGTTGAATATCGGCTGGTAGGAGTCAACCATCACAGTCGTTCTCTCAGCGAACTGGTTTGCGATCTGAAGGTCAGTGAGCATTGATTCATCGTAGTAAGGCAGTCCACCGGTCTCAATCTGCTCCGAACACGATGGACAGAGATAAGCAACGTGATATGGTTCTTCGATATTTGAAAATCTCCTATAATAAGATGTGAAAGGTTCGAATGATCCAAATTTAGTAAGATCATTTGACCTGTAGTGACAGAAGCTGCATTCTCCATCATGGTTCTCAGATAATCTAGACGGAATGTCGAAGAAATATGGGTTCTTGAGATTCCTAACTAAAGATTCATTCCTTGTGATTACTGAGCAGCGGTTTTCCAACATCCAGCGATCTAAAGCGCACAGTTCATGCAAGCTCGGCATTGTTGTGCCTTGCATCATCTTTGAGATAGTAGATCCTAGCGATCTGCCTCCATCAATAGATTGCGAAGCGATTAATGTCTTTTTAGGTCTTTCGACACCGATTTTGATGTTTCCTATTATAAGTGTGGAATCAACATAGTTGAATCTGATGTTGATGAATGAGCAAGGCTCCAAAGATTTTACAGAAATAGGAACTGATGACGTTCTTTTCATCAAGTCTTTGATGTCGTAAACGCACCATTGCGGCTCTGCAAGGAAAGGAATTGGAGAATCGACGATCAGAGGATACATTGCGTTAACATTGTTGCCGCAACAAATCGAGAATGTTGATGATTTATTGGAATTTCGCGGAGGGATCATTATAGAGAAAGTCGACAAAATCAGAGGCTCAGGCAAAGCAATATAAATATTCTGGTTTGTGTATTCATTGATGTAAAAGTATCTTATTTCCTCATCGAATATTGATGGATTGATAGTCATTTTGATCTCTTTTGAAGGAACTAAAGTTGACGAGAGATGAAGCGAATCCATGAAAAACATGTCATCGAATGGAACAACTTGATTCCACCTTTTGAACATTTGGTGCCTGTAAGGATCCGAGGCAACATTATGGAACCTTCTCAAGCATGTGATATATACATCAGGAGAGACAGTAGTTTGCTCTGTCATCAGTGCGCGAATTGCTTCTGTTTTTATTGCAGGAGTGTTTGTGTACATCAATGAAATAATGTTTCCTGTCATAATAAAAGCATTGCAGATGAAGTCGAGAACGTTCTGGGAGATATTCTTCGTGTAGTCATCAGACTGCTCGCCTTCATTAACGAAAATATTGTGCGCGAGGCCAAATTTGTAAATAACAATAATCGCATAATAAAATGACATCAAATTAGTCCTATCGAGCGAATCTGCGCAGTTGAAACGATTCAGCTCGGTTTGCATTGCTGAACTGGATGTGAATTCGATGTTGTTAGCAACTGAGTTGAGATTCTCAAAAATAGATATTCTTCCTTTTAGTTTGTTATTCGCGATTATATGATTTATGTCGATCTGATTGAACTGGATTTTGTTGTCGAGGACTTTGTTTGTCCGTTCAACAGCTTTGACGTAGCCTTGCAGCAAGTCAACTTCGCCTTTGTCAGGTGACTCATTTAATAGAGAAATGATGCCGATTTTGTTTAAATCGAAGCGTCTGAAAATGCTTGAAAAATAAACTGGAGTGAACTCGTCGGGCTTTTCCATGACAATGTGCTGAGGGGCAAGAAATGTAGATTGGAGAACCGTCTTCCATTTTATTGGCGCGCTGCCTCTTCGCCAACTATGGCCGAAATTTTCACCATTTATTGTAAAAATGAGAGAGCACTCGCATTCATTTGCCGGATTGTAATTTTTATCAATACCACGCGCTTCATATCTTGTTCCTGAGTTTTGAGAAGATCTTTTTATTATGTAAGTTATATTCGTTGTGCTACTCGTGTCTTTGTTAAGCGAAAAAGCACCACCTTGTAATACTCTTATACAAGCTTCTGGTGTTCGTAATATATCGAAGATGTTTGAAAATCTGTTATTCCAGAAAAAATCTGGAGATTCTTTCTTTTCGTCAATAAATGGAAAAGGTAGTGCTAAATCGATGTAATTGCAAAAGAAGTGGTTTTCATTCATTGGAAAACTGAATATCGACAGATCTCCTTCGATTGTTTTATTTTGCAATGGTATTTTGTAATAATCTGAAGATTTTATCATTTTTATAGGCTTTCCATCGAAAATTGCGGTAGTTTCATCGGAAATTACATACATTATTACAAGCTGATTATCAAATATTGTAGCGCCAATTAAATACTTACCCAGGTATTGCCAACGTGTGTTATTTACTGTTTCTGTCAGGTAAAGTATAGCAGATTTCGAGTCCTGAAACAAATCAACATTTGGAATTCCGGCATAATAGAGGCCTCCAGTCAGTTTATCAATAGAATATACATAGCAATTCGATGTACTTTCTACATTTACAACCAGATAAGAAAACTGCCCATCACAGACACACACATGAACTGATGGAGCACTCATACTATAAAAATTTTAAAATTAAGGTTATTTATTAGATTTTGCTTTGAGAGGAAAATTGGGGGTTTTGACACTTTACACGTCAAACTACTAATTTACATGACATAACATTAAATTTTTGCGACTTCCGACTCACTTTTTCATTAATTCATTTATGATTTCCAAAAATATAGCAGTTAAAGAAATATTTAATACATAAACAACAAAATCTATTTTTCAACTAATAATATATTAATAAATACTTGTTTTCTGTTGTTGTAAAAATCATTCAACATGTAAGACTTCTTCTTAATGCCTGATTTCGACATGAATATGTAGTGTGTATTTGCCTCGCTGACAACAGTTCCATCAACATTAAATCCACAGTCTTTCAGCGCGTCTTTCAAGCTGTCGTATGCTCGCGGATTCCACGTGGAATAAGACAGAACATCGTACTGTAGGGCAATTGAAGTCTTCTCTGATGTGTTATGAACAGCTAACTTTCGCGCATAAGAAACCAAAACAGGCTTCGGATTTTCTTCTTTGTTGAAAACTGACGGAATAATAGATTTTCTTTTTTCGATTACAACCAGTGAATCTTCAGGCAGATTAATTACCGCTCCAGGCTCTATATAGTCTGTAATGCATTTTCCTTGTACTTTAGCTAACACGCAGCTGTATAAGTCACCAAATTCATCAGAAAATCTCGCAATAATTTCTTCAGTTTTGTATCCATCCTTTTTATCCAGAAAATAATGCGCGAAAATTGCGTCATTATTGCGTAGTAGCCAAATAAGTTGACCTCGAGGCTGAACTTCCATCATTATACATGACTCGCTGCGTGCATTCCTCGAAGGAACAGATGGAAACGGAAAACTTTCTTTATTATAATTGAAACAAAAATATTTCTTTGAGGAATCAAGTTCACTGACTTCATGCAAAGAATGATCAGCACCAAGCATATATTTTTTGGGATTTTTGACAATTGGATGTGGCCAAATCATATTATATGATAAAAATTCTTGCATTGAAGATTTCGCGTAGATCATAGCTAGATATCGTTGTCCATTTTTGAAATTGATTGAAACATAATCTTTTTGACGAATTCCATATTTTGATATTTCAAAACAACCAATACATGTATTCAGAAGAGCGTAAATATCTCCTTTATCTTCAAATATAGCAGAAATAAATGAGCAATATCGTCTTTTGTCCGCTATTGTATATTCTATTACTGAATCTTGACTTTCATTTGTTGGCAGGTATAATTGAATAGTAGCTAATTCTTGATTTTCTTCTAAAAGTTGATATTCTGGAAAATGTTGAATGATATTATATTGAAAACCATGTTCTTCGCAAAATGTCGTAAAAATACCCGTAATAAGTTTAGTGCGTGTATTTAATTCCAATTCTGGTAATTGAATCTTGTTTAATTTTGAAAAATCGAATTCTTCATCAGATTGTGAGGAAAGAATTAAATTTGTTAAATAAAATGTACTCAAGCAAGATGTGATGTGAGAACTAAGTGGCAATAAACAATTTATACATGATGCTGCTAAAGGATTTTTTGCAGAAATAATTGGTTTAAATGGAAGAAGAGCTATTTCAACGCTAACTTCTTTTATATTCGAAGGTAGTGCTATATATCGATATCTACTTAATGCAATATACGTATTTAGCTTTTTTGAAAAAAAATTTGATGAATTTGCTAGTTTTAGGTCCACAAATATTACGTAATTCGAATCGGTTGTGATACAAGATAACTGTGAAATACCGAAAACCGCGAGAAGTTTAATTCTAAAAAATAATTTTGAATCTTGTTGAATAAGACCTGCCGTAAATTCAAAAACAGGCTCAAATTCTTTCGATACTAACTGAAATATTGTCTCCTTTTCATTTTGAAGTTTTGCTTCAAATGAATAATTAAAGTAATGATATGAAAGCATGCAAAAAAAATTAAAATTAAATAAATAAAAATCGAAAATTTTACATTACCGTATAATCATAGTGACTTATGTCTTGAAAGAGTTGAGAGCGTTCTTGGCAGCCTCAAGCTTCCTCCTTGCTTCGACGACTCTGGCTTCGGCGTTGAGTCTTTCGAGGAGGTTGTTCTTCCTAGGCTCTGTGAAGGATGGGATAACGCCAAGTTGTGGGATCTGTGTATGCTGCTGCTGCTGTGCTTCCTCTTGTGGGAGCTTCTCCTTGAGCTTCTTCGCAGTGTTGGACATACCTCTTGATAAGTTCTCCATAGCCTGGGCAATCTCCGGTGTGCCGCCGGTCTTGCGGACTGTGCTTGCGAGAGTGGCCATGAGTTCAGCGAGCTTGACGCTGATGTTTGTGGCATTCTTTGTGGCCTCGATGTCGTCGATCGAAGTCAGGGTGCGGGCTGACTTGATGAGTGACTGTGCGAGGGCTGGGATTGGTGTGCACTTCTCGTCAAGAAGTTCGCCAGAAATGAATGAGACCTGTGAGCGTGCGAACTCGACAATGGTCTTCGATGTGGATGCGATTGGGATGAAGGAGATGATGAGCTCTGAAGCTTCCTTGGATCTCTTCTCGGCCTGCTGGGAAAGTGAATCGAGTGTGTTTGTAGCATCGTTGAGTGCGGCTGATGCCATCTGGGCCAATTCACCGGTTGTAAGATCCTTGAATTCAAGAGCACCTAATGCTTCTTGTGTAGCCTTCTCGAGCTCAGTGATATCAGCATCAAGTGATGGAGCATCGTAGATCTTGGATCTGCAAGCAACAATAGCGCAGTCACCTGCCTTGATAACGAAGTTGAGGTTAGCGCGTGTTGTGATGTAAGCGAGGGAGTGGTGGAAGTTGGTGAGAGAACTGACGATCTCTTCTGGGACACCCTTGTTGATGGAAACCTTGAGATCGCTGAGAGACTCGTTGACAACAGCGTTGCACTGCTCCTGTGTGCCAGATGGGTATTCAGAGACACGTGGTGTGAATCTGATTGGGATCTTGGCATCGATCTCTGGTGAGACGCGGATTGGCTCAGCAGACTTGAACTGGACGTAATGTGTTCTCAATTCAATGATCTGGCCAACAATAGCCTGGGCGAATTCGACTGTGAAGTCCTCTGGGCCTGATATGGAGGCGAGCTTGGCTTCGAGAGCGCTGAGGAGAGCAGCGAGATCTGCACCCTGCTGGCCCTGGTATGAGGCGATACGGCTCTTCATACCACGGATTGTGGAGAAGATGTCTGTTCTGATTCTTGTGAATGTTCTCATTGCGAGTGGCTTTCTGGATGCAACACCTGGGTTAGTAGATGTAGCATCGTATGTATGTGGTGGAAGTGTGGCATTGATTCTTGCAAGACGTGAGATGTCTGTCAAGACAGAAACGGCAGCCTGTGAGAACTGGTCGTTGTTGTACTCGTCAGCTGGGATTTCAGCGAGCTCATCGTACTTGTTGGCGATCTTGTTGACGACAAGTGTGAACTCTCTGTTGGCCTTCTGGACGCCTCTCTGGTCTGCATTATCTGCCTGGACATCGAGTTCCATGAATGTGTTGAAGAGGTTCATGATGTCCTCATTGAGGTCGAAGTTCTCGCTTGCCTTTGTGGACTGCATGAGTGCGCTGATGGCAACATCGAGAGCACCAACCTTCATCTGAGAAAGGGCGAGCATGGACTCTTGCTTCTTCTTGCCCTTTGTAGCCTGAACAAGGACTGCGGAGCTGGCTTGGACAGAGTCAGAGAGTGCCATGATTCTATCAGCGATTGCGTTGAAGTCGTTATCGCTTCTGAGTGGGCCGCAGATTTCGGACTGGATGACATCTTCGACAGCGGTGATGAGGTTGGAGAGGTCATCTCCATCATCCTGTGTGATGATTGCGCGTGCTTCAACCTTTGTGGCGAGAGCGACGAGTGGAGCGGAGAAGAGTGTGACATTTGGAAGATCCTTCATGAGTCCTGCAAGCTTGGAGTTAGCAGCAAGCTTTGGTGCGATTTCGGCGATCTTCTCGATGTTCTTCTCTTCAAGGGCTGTTCTAATGTCATCGACGTTGTTGAGTGTGGCGAGTGATGGATCGACTGTGTCAAGTGTAGCGGCAGCTTGAAGGAGTGCTAAGGAGTCCTTGTCGGTGCTAGCACTAGCAACAGCGCGGGCAAGCTCAACGTTGACTGCGTCGAGTCTGTCGTCTGGAAGGTTGAATGCAACCATGTTAGTTGTTGCCTTTGCAGTGATGACAGGAAGGACTGCCTTGATTTCATCCTTGGATGCGAGAGCCATGTTCTTGTGGATGTCGACGTTCATCTTGACTGGATCGATGCTGGATGGATTGACAGACATTGACTTGACTGTGTCGAGAGCGTTCATGAGATTGTTGACCTCGATGATGAGAGCATCCTTCTTGGCAACTTCCTCTGGTGTGAGTTCCTTGACTGGCTTGTTAAGGAGTGGCTGAAGCTCGTTGGCCTTGAGCTGGAGGTCTTCGATGCACTTCTCAACGAATCCGGCTGGAGCCTTCTCGTTTGTTGTGATTTCCTTGAATTCCTCGATGATGGTTGGCGATGGCATCCTTGCGGATACGACGACAATCTCATCATCAGAAGACTCATGTGGTGCGGAAGCCTCGGCCATAGCTTCGGATGGGATTGCACGCTCCTTAGCCTTGATCTTCTTAATCTTCTTAATGATCTTCTTCTTCTTTTCTGTCTTCTTTGGTGGCTTGCTAACTGGCTTAGCTGGCTGTTGTTGCTGTGGCTGTGGGCTCTGCTGCATCATTGCCATCATTTGCATGCCTGGATATCCACCAATTGGTGATGGGAATCCCTGCATTGGAGAGCCTGGCTGGAATGTCATCGGGAATCCATGCATTGGTGATCCATATGGTGATGGTGACAATCCATAGAGCTGAGCCATAGCCTGCTGGTAGCCTTGCTCGAATCCGCTGCGGTAGCTGAGTGGTCTGCGAGCCTGGAGCTGTGGTGTCTTTGGAAGTTCCTTGCTCTTGTTGAGGGTGAAGATCTCGCGGCGCTTGTCTGATGGGATCTTCTCAGCTGTGTAGTCGATTTCGGCAAGTGCGTCGTTCATGATTTGCTGGCGGGCAACTTCCTCAGCAAGGGCCTGGATGAGTTCATCGATCTCGGATGTCTTGTCTGGTGTAACAAGGAGTTCGATAGCTTCGCCCGCTTCTGTTCTGATAGCGCGGCCTGATGTTGTAGCGCCAACCTTGACGGCGACGCCCTCAATTGGGCCGAGCTGCTTGATCTTGGCGACGACAAACTCTTCTTGTGGCTTGGTCTTGATGATCTCCTTGGCAGCATCAGAGTGAGCATCGTGCTTGGCGATGAGCTTGCGGACCTTGTTGAAGTCTTCTGGCTTGAAGTTGACCTTTGCGAGTTCATCATCCTTGATTCCCTTGATGAGGAATGCGTTGACATCTGCCTGAGCATCGAGTGTCTGGAGGATTGGGAAGAGAAGTTTGGCTTGTTCTCTGTTGAACTGGCCATCTCTGATAGCAAGGTCAACTGTCTTGCGGATTTCCTCGTCACGAGCCTTCTGGTCTGGCTTGGTTGTGTGGTTGGCGAGAATGTCGACAAGGTAATCATGCTGATCATCGTTGAATCCGAGAGCGAATGTTGTTGTATGGCTGTTCTCGATTGGGTTGATGCCAACGACAGCAGCGGAGATCTGTTCAACAAGAAGGCTGCCAGCAGAATCAATGACAGCTCTTGTGAATGCATCAGCGTGTGGCTTGTCGAGCTTCTCTAATGCTCTGTCATGGATCTCTGTGTTGAGGAGAGCATCGAGAACGGCACCAGCAACATCAAACTTGAAGTCTGGTGTGTGGGCCTTAACGACACGAGCTTCGACGAAGTGGTTCTGCTCGTTTGTGAGGGAATCGAGTGGCAAGTAGCTTTCGACGACTGATGGGATGGAACGGTCGGCGATTTCTGCAGCCATAGAGATCAACTGGCCATCGAGTGCTCCTGGAATGATTCTTGGATCAATGCTTGATTCAGCGAGAGCAAGGAATGTTTCCTTGCCTGTTGGCTTCTTGGCAGCAAGCTTGACGATCTCTTTGTTCTGATCGGACATGGTCGATTCTGGGATCTCGATTGGCATACTTGGAAGTCCGTATGGAGAGCCGATGAATGTCTGCATGTGTGGAGCTCCACCTGGGAATCCATATGGAGCCTGGCCTGGGAAGCCATATGCAGATGCTCCTGGAGATGGTGGCATTCCGAATGGTGTTGGAGCTCCTGCAGCAAAAGCAACTTGTCTCTGTGGCTGGACTGTCATTGGCTGTGGCTTACCCTGGCTTGGAACTGGGATGTTCCTGAACTTGCGAGAGCGGGAGTTGATTGGGTTCTCTGCGATATCGCCGAGCTCTGGTTGAGCAGCAGCGACAAGGGAGTTGCGGCGGATTGTCGGGCGAGCTGTGCTGACTCTTCTGTTGGAGTTCTTCTTGTGAGCCTTGCGGCGGTGATCCTTCGGGATCTTAGCGTTCTCCATGGCAACATCGGCGCCAGCAGCGACGCGAACTTGCTCCTTGGCAAGTTCCTCGGCAACTGGGACGAGGAGAGCACTGAAGTCATCAAGCTGCTCCTTCGGGATTGTGCGCTCAGCGATGCGCTCTGTATCTGTGAGTAGGAGTTTGGAATCGATTGGCTTGAGTGCAGTGACAGCAGCCTCTTCGACCTTCTTGAGTTCAGCGATCTTGTCCTTGACAAAGTCTTGCTGCTCCTTCTTCTTGAGAAGGACCTTGGCCTTGTCAGACTCTGTGTCGTGTTCGGCGATGAGCTTGCGAGCATCTGGGATCTCTTCTGGCTTGAAGCCAGCCTTCTCGAACTCGGCATCTGGAATAGCCATGACGAAGTCTGAAACATCCTTCTGAGCATCGGCAGCCTTGAGGAGGTCGCGGACTGTGCGTGTCTGCTCTGGAGTAATCTTGTTGGCATCGACGGCCATTTTGATTTCATCTTCGATGATGCCATCACGCTTGGACTTGTCTGGGCTTGTCTCGTGCTTGGCGAGGATTTCGGCAACATTGTCCTGCTGCTCATCGTTGAATCCGAGTGAGCGGCATAACTTGCGGGAGTTCTCGAATGGATTTGTGCCTGTGACAGCGGATGAGTGCTGCTCGGCGACTGCATCAGCGATGGCATCGGCAATAGCACGAACGAGTATTGGTGTCTTGACGCTGTCGAAGTTCTGGGCAGCCTTGTTGCGGATGTCAGACTTGGTGAGAACATCGTATGTGGAGCCAGCAACGTTCTCGAGGAAGTCTGGAGAGTTGACGGAGCGGAGTCTGTCTTCAACGACAGCGTTCTGCTCTGGAGACATTTCTTCGACTGAGACGTAGGAAGCCGAGACTGTTGGAACTGTGTGTCCGCAGGCCTCGATGGCGACGGCAATGTCTGCACCACCGAGTTCGACTGGGATGTCGTATGGATCGATTCTGTCCTTGCGGAGCTGACCGATTGTGTTCTTGTTGCCGCGGGCTCTGGCTCTCTTGACCTTCTCCTTCTGTTCTGCAGAGAGTCCATCCTGGTGCTCTTCGTCACCCTTGTTGACTTCGAAGACTTCGTGGCGCTTCTCGAGTGGGATCTTGCGGACGGTGTGATCGACTTCAGCGGCGAGTGCGATACGAGCCTGTTCCTTGGCTGTCTCCTTGGCAAGGTCTTCGATGATTGGATCGAAGTCGCTAGCGTACTCTGGTGGAAGAGATCTTTCAACGACAGCTCTTGTGTCGTTCTTGAGAACTGCTTCATCGACTGGAGCGAGTGCATTAGCAGCTTCATCATCGAGCTTGGTCTGAGCGTCGATCTTCTCCTGGATGTAGCTCTTCTGTTCTGGTGTCTTGAGAAGCTTCTTGGCATCATCGGATTCAACATCGTGGTTGATGATGAGCTTGCGAGCACCGGAGTACTCGTCTGGCTTGAATCCGTGAGCAGCGAGCTCGGTATCCTGGATGGAGTTGACGTGAGCAGCAGAGTCGCGGAGTGAGTCGAGGAAGTGAAGGAGTCCCTTGAGGAGCTTGGCTTGCTCTGGTGTGATCTTCTTGTCCTTGACAGCCTGGTCGATGACCTTCTCGATTCCTGTTGAGCGAGCAGCCTTGTCTGGTTTGGTCTCGTGCTTGTTGAGTGTTTCGACAACGAAATCGTGCTGCTTTGGATTCATGCCGAGAGCCTTTGTGATTCTGTGGCTGTTCTCTACTGGAGTGATGCCAACGACAGCGGCAGAGTGCTGTTCGTTGAACAGATCTCCGAGGACATCTGCAAGAGCCTGGAGGAGTGGAATAGCAGCGGCAGATCCAACCTTCTTGTTGGAGTTCTCTCTGACCTTAGAGTTCTCGAGAGCATCCAATGTGGAGCCAGCAACTTCGTCCTTGAATTCCTGTGTATGAGCCTTCTTGACACGTTCTTCTTCGAACTTGTTCTGATCGGCTGTGAGTGCAGCGACTGGTGTGTAGTAGCTCATGAGACGTGGGCGAGCCTTCTCACCGGCCTGGTAGGCGAGTGCAATGTTCTGGCCGCCAAGTGAGGCTGGGATTGTTTGTGGAGAAATGTTGTCCTCGCGGAGCTGCTCCATTGTCTTCTTGCCGTTCTGGGACTTGGCCTTCTTGACCTTCTCGCGGTCCTCGGCGTCGAGTGCGCTCTCTGGGATATCGCGTGCAACTGGTGTGTGGAAATCGCGGTCTGTTGTGGATGCGAACTTCCTGGAGTTGAACTGGGAGATTGTGCGGTACTGAGAAGCTGGTGTCATCTCAGTAACATCTTCTGTGATCTGTCTACGCTTGTCTTGCTTGATGCGGATTTCGGCGAACTCGATATCAGCTGTGACACCGATTGCAAGTTGTTCTCTAGCTGTTTCTTCAGCGACAAGTTCGATGATGTTATCGACGAGATCGATCTTCTCTTCTGGGATGAGGTAGTCGTAGACGTTGGCTGTCTGCTGGGAAATGATTTCCTCATTGAGCGTTGTGAGTGCTTCGACAGCATCGTTTTCGAACTCCTTCATGTCGCTCCATGTGCTCTTGAAGAATCTCTTCTGATCGTTGGATTCGAATAACTTCCTGAACTCATCGGAGTTGAGATCCTTCAATGCGAGTGAGCGTCTAACTGCCCAGAAATCGTTCTTCTTCCAGCCAGCGGCCTCGATGTCTTCATCCTTGATGTTGGCAAGGTGCTCGGAAATGAGGTGCTGAGAATCGACGGCCTGGAGGATGTACTTGAGCATGTCGACCTGAGCTGGTGTCAAAACGCCAGCAGTCTGGGCCTTGAGCATCTCCTGGCGGATGTTCTCTTCGCGAACAGTTGGTTCGACTTCTGTATGGCGTTCCTGAAGAACATCGATGACGTAAGCATGCTGGACATCGTTGAATCCGAGGAATTGCATGATCTTCGGGCTGTACTCGAAGATGGAAACACCTGTGATGGCAGCATTGCGCTGGGCCTCTATGATTTCACCTGCAGCATCAGCAGAAGCCTTGGATAAGTAGTCAGCGACAACCTTATCAAGGTGTCCGTAGGCGTGGTGATGCAAGCTGGAGTTCTCGAGGACGTTGAGTGTGGAGCCGGCAATGTCGTCCTTGAATTCCTTGGTCTGGGCGTAGTTGATTCTCTTCTCCATGAATGTGTTCTGGTCTTCTGTGAGATCATCCTGTGGAACGTATGGTTCAACGATCATGATCTCGGCCTTCTCGGCGAAGTCGACAGCGTTGGAGATGTTCTGGCCACCAACAGAGTCTGGGATGGAGTGAACATCGATGTTCTCGCGCTTGAGTTCTTCGATTGTGTTCTTGCCACCCTTTGACCTGGCTCTCTTGACCTTGTCCTTTGCCTCTGGTGTGATAGCGTCTTCTGCGACTTCTGCACGGAGGGTTGGAAGCTGGATGTGGGATGGGATTGCAACTGGTGCCTTGGACTTTCTTGTTGGATCCTTGTTCTTCTCGAAGACTTCGTGGCGTTCTTCCTTGCCGATGTCGTGGCTGTCGAATCCGACTTCAGCGGATGTGTTGATGCGGACTTGCTCCTTGGCAACTTCCTTAGCGACATCTTCAAGGATCTTCTCGACATCATCGAGTTTGTTAGCTGGAACACTGCGCTCGATAACCTTGAAGGATTCCTTCTTCATGACTTCCTTATCGAGTGGAGCCATCTTCTCGGCAGCCTTGTCTTCGAGCTTCTCGAGATCAGCGATCTTGGACTTGATGTACTCCTTCTGGTTTGGTGTCTTGGCGATCTTCTTAGCCTTTTCAGACTCTGGTTCGTGATCAGCAATGATCTGTCTGACATCATCGCATTCTTCTGGCTTGAAGCCCTGGTTGATGATATCCTCATCCTGGATGGATGTGACGTACTGAGCTGCATCGTTCATTGCGTCGACAGCATCGAGGATCTGCTTGAGTGTCTTGGCCTGTTCTGGAGAGATCAAGCCATCCTTGACTGCCTTTGTGGCTGTCTTCTTGTTCTCTTCGTCGCGCTCCTTCGGATCCTCTGTTGTCTCGTGGTCGTTGATGATCTTGACGATGTTATCGTGCTGCTCTGGTTCAAAGCCAAGGCCCTTTGTCATCTTGCGAGAGTTCTCGAATGGTGTGATACCTGTGATGGCAGCGGACTTCTGCTCATTGAGGAGGTTACCAGCGGCTGTTGCGGCAGCGTTGGTGATTGTATCTGCCTGATACTTCTCAAAACCTCTGTCAGCCTTCTCGCGTGTCTTGGAATCTCTGATTGCATCGAGTGTTGCACCAGCGATATCATCCTTGTATTCCTTCTCGTTGGCCTTATTGAATCTGTCTTCGATGAAAGCGTTCTGCTCCTTGGTAAGCTCTTCGTGTGGTGTGTATGTCTTGGCAACAGCTGGAACTGCGCGCTCACCAACCTGTGTGGCTGCAGCTATTTCGAGACCACCAAGTCTTGATGGGATGCTGGCTGGTAAGACGCCTTCCTTGCGGAGGTCTTCGATTGTTGTCTTACCGCGTTTAGCCCTGGCCTTTCTGACCTTGGCCTTCTTCTCTTCTGGAAGAGCATCGTCTGCGACTTCCTTGAAGATCTGCTTGAACATTGGTCTGTTGGCAGAGTTGCGGCCGGAATTGCTGCGAGTGCTGGATGGGCCTGTGGACTTGTGGGAGCTGGATGCGCGGTCGTACTTGTGCTTCTCGACGTTGTCGTCGAAAACCTTCTGTCTTTCCTTCTCGTCGATCTTCTTGCCTGCAAAGTCGACTTCGGCATTTGCAGCAATACGAGACTGCTCCTTAGCAACCTCCTTGGCGAGGTCTTCGATAATGTCATCGACAATGTCGAACTTGCTTGATGGAACTGTCTTCTTGATCTGGTCGTTAGACTTGTTCTTGATGAGTTCCTTGTTGACTGGTGTAAGAGCCTCGACGACCTTATCGAAGAGCTGAGCAAGTTGTTTAGCCTTGTCCTCGACAAACTTCTTCTGCTTGTCGTCTCTGATGTGCTCCTTGGCCTTTGGAGATGTTGTGTCGTTGGCAGCGATGAGCTTACGAACTTCGTTGTTCTCATCTGGTAAGAAGCCAGCCTTGGCGAGTTCGGAGTCTGTAACCTTCTTTGTAAGGAAGTCATTGACATCCTGCTGGGCATCCTTGGCTCTAAGGATATCCTTGAGCAATTCACCCTGCTCCTTTGTAACAAGACCATCTTCGACAGCCTTGTCAACCTTGCTGTTGATTTCGGCTTCGCGGGCCTTCTCGTCTGGCTTGGTCGTGTGCTCGCGGAGGAGATTGTTGACGAACTTCTGCTGCTCCTCATCGAGGTTGAGGGCATCTGTGAAGTTGTTGCTGTTCTCGAATGCAGAAACACCAACAACAGCGGCAGCGTGCTGTTCAGCGAGGACATCACCTGCAGCATCGGCTGTTGCGCGGATGACTGTGATGGCTGGTTCCTTGTCGAGGCGTTCGTTAGCTTTCTCGCGGATCTTAGCGGCTTCGACAGCTGTGAGTGTTGATCCAGCAACCTCGTCACCGAAGTCGTCTGTATAAGCCTTCTTAACTCTGTCTGCGATGAACTGGTTCTGTGGCTCAGAAAGGTTATCGCTTGGCTTGTAATCTTGGGCAACTGTTGGTGTAGCACGCTCACCAGCATCGTAAGCTGATGTGAGCTCGAAGCCACCGAGAGATGTTGGAATGGTGTCTGGATAGATGTTGGCATCGCGAAGATCCTTCATTGTATCCTTGCCGCCCTTGTTCTTGGCCTTTCTGACCTTCTCCTTCTCTGTTGGAGCCATGTAGTCGTCTGGGATTTCGCGGATCTTTGGCTGGCCGAACATGTTCATCTGAGCAGAGATGTAGATTGGTGCTTGGGACTTCGGTTGTTCTGCAGCCTTGTCCTCATCCTTGTTCTCAGCAAAGACAACAGAGCGGTCGCCCTTCTTGATGTCTTCCTCAGCGAAATCGATGTCAGCGTTTGTGGCAACGCGGACCTGTTCCTTAGCGGCTTCTTCAGCGAGGTTATCGATGATCTTCTCAACATCACCAAGCTTGAAGAATGGAACGTGCATCTTGATGGCGCTGTTGGCTCTCTTCTTGACAACCTTCTTGTTGATTGGCTTCATTGCCTGGACGGCATCGTTTTCAGTCTTCTCAAGTTCCTTGATCTTGTCTTCCACGAACTTCTTCTTCTTCTCATCCTTGAGGAGCTTCTTGGCCTCATCTGAGTCTGTGTCGTGGTTAACGATGAGCTTGCGGACATCAGAGAAGTCCTCTGGCTTGAATCCTTGTCTGGAGAGTTCAGCTTCAGAAACCTTGTTGTTGATGAAGTCATCGACGTCGTTCTGAGCATCGATAGCTGTGAAGATCTCTCTGAGAGCTGGAGCCTGATCCTTTGTGATCTTGCCATCGTTGATTGCCTGTTCGACAACCTTCTCGACTTCACCTTCGCGAGCGGCCTTGGCCTTTGGTGTGTCATGCTTGGCAATGACCTCCTGGATGAACTCGTGCTGGTCTTCATCAAATCCAAGAGCAGCTGTGAGTTCGCGGCTGTTCTCAAATGGTGTGACACCCATGATAGCAGCGGAGTGCTGTTCGTTCATGAGATCGCCAGCAGCTTCGGCAGCGGCCTTGAAGACTTCGTGGGCAGCTTCCTTCTCGAGTGTATCATAAAGATCACCGCGGACATTGGAGTTCTCGAGTGTATCGAGTGTGGAGCCACCAACTTCGTTGTTGAAGTCTTGTGTGAAGGCATCGGCAACTCTGTCTGCGAGGAACTCGTTCTGATCGTCGCTGAGCTTGTTGGATGGTGTGAACTCCTCCTTGACGGATGGTGTTGCGGCTTCAGCTGCTTCAGCAACAGCTGTGAAGATTTCACCACCGAGTGTTGTTGGGATAGCACGAAGATCGATTTCGTTCTTCTGGAGATCATCGATGGCATCCTTGCCTCCTTTGTTCTTGGCCTTTCTGACCTTGCGCTTCTCTGTGGCGGCCATTGAGTCGTCTGGGACAACCCAATCACCTTCGTAAGCTGGAGCGAAGTCTTCAGCAAAGTCTGGGATGTCGCGTTCGACGGCCTTCTCGGACTCTGGCTCGGCGCTCTTGTGGTCGTGGGCGATGTCGTGGCGGGATACCTTATCGATACCCTTATCGTGGAAGTCAACATCTGCCTTTGTAGCAACCTTGACCTGCTCCTGGGCAACAGCCTTGGCGAGGTCGCCGATGATCTTATCGACTTCATCCTGCTTGTCAGCTGGGACGTTCCGCCTAACTTCATCAGAAGCCTTGTTCTTGATGATATCCTTGTTGACTGGAGCAATGGCTTCGACGACCTTCTCTTCGAGCTTATCGAGTTCTTTGGCCTTGTCGTCGACAAACTTCTTCTGCTTGGCATCCTTGATGTGCTTTTTGGCCTCAGCGGAGTCGGAGTCGTGGTTAGCAATAAGCTTGCGAACATCGGCGAACTCCTCTGGAGCGAAGCCTTGTTGGGAAAGCTCGGAGTTGGTGATGCCCTTGTTGACGAAGTTGTTGCAGTCGTTCTGGGCATCCTGAGCAGCAAGAAGATTGCTGATGATTGGAGCCTGGTTCTCTGTGATTCTGCCTTCCTTGATAGCCTTTTCGACTTCCTTCTCGATTTCAGCCTTGCGAGCCTTTGGATCCTTCTTTGTGTCGTGGTTGGCAAGCATCTCGACAATGTAGTCGTGCTGATCCTCATCGAGTCCAAGTGCATCTGTAAGGTTGTGAGAGTTCTCAACAACTGGGATAGCTGTGATGGCAGCAGAGTGCTGTTCAGCGAGGATATCACCGGCAGCCTGGGCTGTGGCGTTGTAGATGTTGTCGGCTTCTGGCTGATCGAGTGCCTCCAATGTCTTCTCACGGAGCTTGGAGTTCTCGAGAGCATTGAGTGCAGAGCCAGCAACTTCATCCTGGAAGTCTGTTGTGTGGGCCTTCTTGACACGTTCGCCAACGAATGCGTTCTGCTCTGGTGTCAACTCTTCGTTTGGTGCATATGTCTTAACGACATTTGGTGCAGCACGCTCACCAACCTGGGCAGCTGTAGAGATATCTTCACCACCGAGTGTTGATGGGATTAACTGTGGATCAAGGTGCTGCTTCTGGAGATCCTTCATGACATCCTTGCCATGTTTGTGCTGCTTGGCCTTCTTGACTTTCTCCTTGTCGGCTTCAGAGATAGCATGGTCTGGAATCTCACGAGTAATGACTGGCTGAGTAGACTGCTTGAGTGGCTTGTCTGCTGTAGCAGCCTTGGACTTCTTCTGCTTCTTCTTCTTGTCCGCGTTGTCTTCGTGGACCCTGTGGCGCTTGTCCTTCGGGATCTTCTTGTCATTGAAGTCGACTTCGGCGTTGACTGCAACACGGCATTGTTCCTTGGCGAGCTCCTTAGCAAGATCTTCCATGATGTCTTCGACCTGGCCTTGCTTGTCCTCTGGGATGGATCTCTCGATTGCTGGCTGAGAGTTGTTCAAGATGATCTCCTTGTTGATTGGTGCAAGGGCATCGACAACCTTCTCTTCAAGCTTCTCGAGTTCCTTGATCTTGTCTTCGACGAGCTGCTTCTTCTTATCGTCCTTGAGGAGCTTCTTGGCATCCTCAGACTCTGTATCATGGTCAGCGATGAGCTTGCGGACTGCAGCGTACTCTTCTGGCTTGAATCCAGCCTTAGCGAGTTCGGCATCGGAGACTCCGTTGTTGACATAGTCGGAAGCATCGTTGATTGCATCCTGAGCAGCGAGGAGATCCTTGAGGACCTTGCCCTGCTCCTTTGTGACCTTGCCATCCTTGACAGCCTGCTTGACTTCTCTGTCGATCTTCTTCTTGCGCTGCTTGGCGTCCTTGTCTGTCTGGTGCTTGTTGAGGATATCAACGACAGCATCGTGCTGGTCTTCATCGAATCCTAATGAGGATGTGATGAATTCGCTGTTTTCAACTGGTGAAACGCCTGTGACTGCAGCAGAGTGCTGTTCAGCGATAACGTCGGCAACAGCGCTAGCAGCTGCGTGGACAACAGCATCGGCCTCCTTCTTGTCGAACTTCTCCTTAGCCTTCTCACGGATCTCGGAGTTGTCGAGAACGTCGAGTGTTGATCCAGCGACTTCATTCTGGAAGTCTGGTGAGTTAGCGTTCTTGGCGCGTTCCTGGATGAAGTCGTTCTGCTTCTTGTCAAGTTCCTTGGATGGAGTGTAGGTGAGAGCAAGGACTGGTGTCTGCTTCTCTGCAATAGTTGTTGCTTCAGAGATGTTCTGGCCATCAAGAGAAGCTGGGATCTTGTGTGGGTTGATGTTCTCCTTCTTGAGCTCCTCGATGACATCCTTGCCGTGCTTGTCTTCCTTGACCTTCTTAACCTTCTCCTTGTCTGCACGAGCCATGGCTGTGTCTGGGATTTCACGTGTGAAGAGCACCTCATCTTCATCGTCGCTAGATGTTGTGGATGTAGAAGATGTTGAAGACTTCTTCTTGTCCTTCTTATCATGGTGTTTGCGGTGCTTCTTAGCCTTGTCTGTCTCCTTGTTGTCAGCAGCGATTTCGGAGCGGGCTTCCTTATCAATACCCTTGGCAGAAAGTTCGGCATCAGCCTGTGTATGAAGGCGTGTCATCTCCTGAGCAAGCTCCTTGGCAACTTCTTCCATGATAGCATCGACTTCCTCCTCCTTCTCATCTGGGACAACATCATCACGGACATACTGTGTCTCGTTCTTGATGATCTCCTTGTTGACTGGTGTGAGGGCTTCAATAACCTTATCTTCAAGCTTCTGAAGCTCCTTGATCTTGTCCTCAACGAACTTCTTCTGCTTGTCGTCCTTGATGTGCTGCTTAGCTTCCTCACTATCGAGATCTTGTTGAGCAATGATTGTTCTGATGTCGTTGAACTCAGATGGTGAGAATCCAGCCTTAGCAAGATCCTCATCTGTAACCTGTTCGAAGATGAAGTTGTTGCAGTCTGTCTGGGCATCTGCAGCGTTGAGAAGGTTAACAAGCTGTTCAGCCTGCTTCTTTGTGATCTTGCCATCCTTGACGGCTTGTTCGGCTGTCTTCTCGTTTTCAGCCTGGCGCTTGGACTTGTCTGGGTTGGCTTGGTGGGAGTTGACAAGATTGACGACGAAGTCGTACTGATCTTCATCGAATCCTAGGGCCTGAGCGAATTCTTGGCCGCCTTCGATTGGTGTTGAGCCAGTGACTGCGGCAGAGTGTTGCTGTGTGATGATGTCACCAGCGACTTCGCCGATGACGTTGCAGAGTTCTTGAGCATCCTCCTTTGGAAGTGCCTTCTCTGTCTTCTCGCGAAGCTTGGAGTTCTCGAGGACATCGAGTGTGGATCCAGCAACATCATCCTTGAATTCTGGAGAATGAGCATAATTGATGCGATCCTCCATGAACTTGTTCTGCTGATCGTCAAGTTCTTCGTGTGGCTTGTATGTCATAGCGACACTTGGTGTAGCGCGTTCGCCGACCTGTGCAGCTGTGGAGATGTCCTGGCCGCCCAATGAGTCTGGGATAGCATATGGATCGATGTGATCCTTGCGGAGCTGCTCAATAGCTTCCTTGCCACCAAGGTTCTTGGCCTTCTTGACCTTCATCTTGTCGGATGTGGAGATGGCATTGTCTGGAACCTCCTTTGTCTTGACTTCGTCAACCTTGACTGGCTTGCGATGCTTGCGGTGCTTCTTCTTGTCCTTGTTCTCATCGAATGCCTTCTTCCTGTCATCCTTGGAGATCTTCTTATCGTTGAAGTCGATATCGGCGTTGATAGCAACGCGGCACTGCTCCTTGGCGAGTTCCTTGGCAACATCTTCGATGATGTCTTCGACCTGGCCGTGCTTGTCTTCTGGGATGTTCCTGGCGATTGTGTCATCTGTCTTGTTCATGATGATCTCCTTGTTAATTGGTGTAAGGGCCTCGACAACCTTCTCTTCGAGCTTCTCGAGTTCCTGAGCCTTGCCTTCAACGAACTTCTTCTTCTTGTCGTCTGTGAGTTGTTTCTTGGACTGCTCAGCTTCAGCATCGAAGTCAGCAATGATCTTGCGAACTTCAGCGAAGTCTTCTGGCTTGAATCCAGCCTTAGCAAGTTCAGCATCAGAAACTTCTGTGTTGACATACTTGTTAGCATCGTTCTGGGCATCCTGAGCATCAAGGAGCTCCTTAAGGATCTTGGCCTGCTTCTTTGTGATCTTACCATCCTTAACAGCCTTATCAGCGATCTGCTCGTTCTCCTTATCACGCTTTGACTTGTCTGGGTTAGTCTGGTGCTTGGAAAGGAGATCGACGATGAAGTCGTGCTGTTCGTCATCGAATCCAAGAGCAGATGTCATCTCATGGCTGTTCTCGATTGGTGAGACGCCTGTGACTGCAGCGGAGTGCTGTTCAGCGATGATGTCGCCTGCAGCTGCGGCGGCAGCGTGGCAGATAACATCAGCCTGCTCCTTCTCGAAGTTGTCGTTAGCCTGTTCGCGGATGTTGGAGTTCTCGAGAACTTCGAGTGTTGAACCAGCAACATCGTTAGCGAAGTCTGGAGAGTTAGCTTTCTGAACGCGCTCTTCGACGAACTTGTTCTGATCTGGCTTGAGTGAGCTGACTGGCTTGTATGTCTCTGAGACTATTGGCTCGTTCCTTTCGGCAGCCTTTGTAGCCTCAGCGATGTTCTGGCCTCCAAGGGAAGCTGGGATAGCCTTTGTGTCAACGTTCTGTGCCTTGAGCTCTTCGATGAGTTCCTTGCCGGACTTCTCCTCTTTGGCCTTCTTGACCTTGTTCTTCTCAGAAACTGGCATAGCAGAGTCTGGGATTTCGTAGGCAACCTTGTTTTCATCATCAGAATCGGATGAAGATGAGGATGAAGAAGAGCCGTGCTTCTTGTGGTGCTTGCGATGTTTCTTGTGCTTCTTGTTGAGCTTGTCGTTGTCCTTGTTCTTGTCAGCGACTTCGCCGCGGACCTTGGCTGGGATGTTCTGGGAGCGGAAGTCAACATCAGCATCTGCAGCAATGCGGACTTGTTCCTTGGAAACTTCCTTAGCAAGGTCTTCGATGATGCCATCGACTTCGCCTACCTTGTCTTGTGGAATCTCCTCATTGATGGCGTTGTGAGCCTTGTTCTTGATGATAGCCTTGTTGATTGGTGTGAGGGCTTCAACGACCTTCTCTTCAAGCTTCTCAAGCTCTTTGACCTTGTCATCGACGAACTTCTTCTGCTTGGCATCCTTGATGTGCTCCTTGGCCTCTGGGCTCTCTGTGTCGTGGTTAGCGATCAACTTGCGGACCTCGTTGTTCTCTTCTGGCTTGAAGCCTGCCTTAGCGAGTTCTGCATCTGTGACACCGTTTGTGCAGAAGTCGTTGACATCCTGTTGGGCATCAGCAGCATCGAGCATGGCTTGAAGGAGCTTACCCTGCTTCTTGGTGATCTTGCCATCCTTGACAACATCGCCAGCTGTCTTCTCGTTCTCTGGCTTGCGCTTGGACTTATCCTTGTTAGGAACGTGTTTGTTAATGATATCGGTGATGAGTTCGTGCTGATCATCATCGAACCCAAGAGCAGCTGTGATCTCGCGGCCAGCCTCGGCGTTGGTGCCTGTGACGG
>MRSU01000180.1:0-15446 GCA_008369845.1 Trichomonas gallinae
CGACTACGAGATGTTCTAATCATATTCCCTCTCTGTTTGTTATTAAATCTTTTCTATCTGAAAAACTTTCTATTTATTTCTCTCTTTCTTTTGCTTGAATAGTGAGAAATATCATAATTATCAAATGTGATTTACATACCATGTCATTATATTGTATTTGAATCAGAATTGAAATATCTTTCGTAAATAAAACAAATTCTAACAAAGAGGAGCCAAAGAATAGCTTATATAGAATGAAAAAGACTTATATAATGAAAGAATGAGAATATTATAATGTAATATCTGAGTTCAAGTTACATATATTTGAAGTATGAGTTTTGTTGCTAAAATATTACTACCTATCATGTTTTTAGATGAAAATGTTGATAAAAATATACATTAGCAATGAAAATTAAAACGATATTCGATTTCAATTTAGTTTTTCAAAGACTAAGTGAAATAATTCATAACTGATTACAAAAATCAAAATGTATTAAATCAATTTCCATAAACACGAATCGATTTTAATTCAAAATTTTGCTTTCCGAAAATTAAGTTTATAATTCATCGTGTAATGAACAAATAGAATCATAAATTAATATTTCCCTTATTTCAACTGACAATGATATCATCATATGCATTTTATTAGATAATACATATGAGATTTTATGTAATTGATGATGAATATTCTCTATGATCGAGATTTAGCAACTAAAGAGTTAACATAGTTAACATTGAATATATCATTGCTGTAGATATTCAGTCAATACATAAATTGAATTCCATTTTAATGCTCATCAAGATCCTTCATAAGGAGGAAACCTATAAATGATTGAATTCGAGTGATTTTTGTTATTTATTATTTAGAATCGAAATTGGTTTTTGGTTGTTGTTGTCTTGTATGACGTTTATAAATTTATCAGTAATTTCAGTGTTTTCAAATGTCAATAATGCGATAACATTATTTTTCGATTTATCAAGAAGATTTAGTTGTACTGATTTTGGATCTGTTGAATTATGTTTGAGATTACAAGTTTCTGGCACACTCAATTCGATTGTGTGGTTTCCATCATGAATAATTTTAATAATTAACTTAACAAATAGTTTCTGGATTGTACAATTTGCATTAGTATAGACATTTTTAGTTAATTTTCCGTTTGAAGCTATAGATATGTTTGCAGAAACTTTTTCTTCGAATAATTGGTTCAACGATTTGATTTTTGTGTTTTGTCCTAATTGTGGCCCATTTGTTGGTGGCTCAAAACTAATATCTAATGGCTGATATGCAGGAAATTTCGCTCCTGTTCCGAAAGTAAATAACAATCTAGGATTTGTTCGAGCATTTGATGGCAGAGGTTGTTCGCTATTGGCTGAGTTCGGTGCCTTAATATTAAATTTAATGTTAGGTTTAATATTCATCTTCATAAATTGAAATTTTGACACGTAGATTGTTTACAATACAAAAATTCTGTTTTGACAGTTTTACTTGTCAAAAAAAAATCATTATCAGCGACATTATCAATAAGGAGCTGATTGATAATATAGATATTATCATGCATCTAGATTTACAAAAACATAGCTATACAATGATTTTTTGCAATGATTTAATTTTCATTGATGCTTGATCTCAATAAGGACTAACTTAGGGAAATCAGCTTCTACTTCACAGGATCTCACAAGATTACTGCAATTCAAGTTTTCATACATCGAAAACCAGCTCCAGGAACTCCATGCTTCTGTTTCGTCTATGCAAATCGCATTTCACACTTCGCGAATATCTGTACTGCATTACCCGCCTGAACGTCTTTATGATTACGTGCTTGAGCTTATCGGCCTGTGCAGCGTCATTGTTCTCTGTGAATCTAATTTTCAGGCACTGTTATGATAGGAAAAAAGAAAAGTTTCAAAATATGAGTAATTGTCAAATTCACATTGATATCATATTTTGAATTTGAGTTTACAAATAAATAACATTTAATAATGATTAAAAATCAAACTACTGAATGCACATCCTTAAGCATCTTTCAAGAAGAATTGACAGAGATGTGAACTGTTCCCTCTGCCATTCCACGAAAGTGATGTCGACTTGAATCTTGTCGCATTGAGTGGAGCAGATACTTTCGATTCGCGCGTCGTTGTCTTCTCCTTCTTCTTCTGGTTTGCTCAATGCGATATCGAAGCTAGTCTGCCTGATATCTACGAGTGTCTGCTTGAATGAATTTAATGCGTCAATCGCTTTGTTCAAAACGATGAAAACTGCTCCTTTAAGTTCCTTAAAACCTCCTAGCACCAAATTCGCCAAACTGTCGAACTTTTCCAGCACGACATTCAAGAATGCCAACTGGTGCCTTGCTCTGTTCAAGTCATCGCCTTCCACCTTCTGCTTCTCGCCGATAACAGTCTGCCGCTTGTTTGGAAAAGCCTGGATCTGGTTCTCGATGTCAGCGATGCTGCTTGGATCGAAGATTTTCATGTCAGCATGCATCAGTGCCTTTGAGAGCTCCAGAAGTTTGTACCACTGGCTCTCGTCTTCGTTGAATAGCTCCTCGATGTGCTTCTTCTCGCTGGAGCTCAGCGCGTCAAACTGGACGTCAATGAAACTCAGTCTTTTCTTGAAAACTGTTCTTCCCAAGTTGTGGAGCTTCTTGACGAAAGCCGAGAAGGATGATATGATGCCGTTCTGGGTGTTCAATATTGGCGTAATCAGCTGATTATCGAAATTCAAGTTTGGAGCTTTGGCAACGAAATTTTTGATTTTTAAGTAAAGTTGCGAGTATTCTTCGTTTAAATCATTCACTTGGCGCTCGTAGTCTTCCAAAGGAGCATTTAACGACTCATCTTCAATCGGAGCAGTTGACCATTGATCGTAAATCAATTTAAAATCGGATGGAACTGAATTCGGCGAAAATCCTTTTCCTGTTGCTCCATTCGCGAGAAGGCACTTAAATATATCGACAGAATTCGTCTGAACTGATTCTTGAAGCAAATAAGATTCTCCGTTATTTAAATTCGGACTGGCGCCGAATTGGATTAGTAAATAGACGAGAGGTATAAATCTATGCTGAATTGCGACATATAGTGGCGACAGTTCGTATTTTGGCGAAGATGTTGGAGATCCAGCTTCTAATAAACTTTTTGCTATAGAAAAGTTATTATTTTGTACGGAGCAAAGCAATGGAGTGCACCCATAATCATCAGGAATGGATGTATCTGCATTGTGCTTCAGTAAGCAAGAAACGTAATAATTCATATTTAACTTTACGGCGTAAATTAGTGGGGTTTGGTTTTCATTGTTGAGTTCATTTATATCTAAATCCATTGAAACAAGATAATCAAATATTTCCTTGTTTTCTTTTTGCATAGCGTAATGTAGTAAACCTTTCGTCGAACAGCCCGCATTAATAAGTATCTTAAGTGATTCTATATTCCCTTTATCGATGCAATGGAAAGAAAGTGGTTTATTAAAAAATGAAGAATATCATAATTAAAAAAATGAATGTTACAAATAATAAAATGAACTATTGGCTCGTCAATACCACCAGCTCTGGTGAGAAAATCATGGATCGCTGCAGGAGATAAGTCAATATCACTCATTTCCTGTATGCGTTTGAATAACCTTAATTTTTAAAATTGACAAATTTATTTTCATGTGAATTATTCATTATTACAAATTTTAAAGCTTTTATAATTTAAATTTACAAATTAAATTTGCCATGTAAAGTAATTTTCAATTAAAAACGACATTATTTACATGACAGTTTTTAACAAAAATTACACTCGACATATTTCAAAGTTTACTATATATGGAATGCTATGTACAATTTTAATTAGTATATGATTTATCGAAGAACTCTCGCATGTTGAAAATTTATAATTATTTCTTGTAATGCAATAAATGTAGTAATGTAGTACTACGGCTTTGATTAATGCTTCAATTTATGATCATTGTGAAATTGTCAAATCTCTTCTCACAGTTCCTAGAATGAATGGAAATACAAAATGTACATTTAAAACTCTTTCACACACTTCCTGGAATAACTCCCATTGATAACTGATTTATATGGTGATATTTGAACTGATTAGAGCAGTTGTTTTAATGATATTTTTGCTGATTTGAAGATTAATATTTGAAAAAAAAAGATGATTTGATTAAAGGAATAAATAACAAAAGGGTTTAAAATAATAAAAAAAGTTAAAATTCAAATTGTGTGATTTCGCTTGGTCCTGGATTCTCTAGGAAATCTTTTGGTGGAGGTGGAAGTCTGTCTGATTTCTTTTTATGATGATGGTGATGATGCTTCTTTTGGACTTCTACCAATGGCTCTTCTTCAGCATATTCCTGCTGCATGAGTGGCTTTGATTGCTTTCTTCTGTTCCTTGAGAGCTCTTTGATTCTTTCTATTGCGTCAAAGAACTCTTGGCTGTATTCTTCGTCGTCATCGTGATTTGTCTTCTTATTTGGATCCCACCAGTCAGGCAAAACCCACGAAACATGTTTCTTCTTTGGCTGAATCAAATTCTCAGGATTTATAACAATGTTGTCAAAATCGTCAGCGGAGTAATCTTCTGAGAATGTAGGTTTGTCTGCATAAGGATCCCACCAATCAGGAAGCACCCATTTGATGTGTGGAATTGGTTTCTTCTGACGCTCTTCGTTAAAATCTAGTGAGTACTCTTCAGAGAATGTCGTGTGCTCAGCTTTTGGGTCCCACCAAGTAGGCAGAATCCATCTGATGTGTGGGACTTTTGGTGGATGAATGATGGAACCTAATGAAGAGTCTAGTGCATACATCATTGACTGTATAACTATATCACCTGTCATTCCTTCCAAGTAATAGTCTAAGTCTTCTTCAAGATATTCTTTGAGTTCGTCTTCTTCTTGATTATTTTGAGGTATTTTCTCTGTGAATGGAAACTCAAACTTTGTTGCTGATAATGATGCAATTCTCGATGATATAATTACAGCAGCTTCGAGTGCAATGTTAGCTATTTCTTCACCAGCTGTTATCTTTGGCTGCGATGCAATTTTTGCTTCATCTGAAAATGTTACTTTTCTTTGTTTTTCATTATTTTCTGGAGTTGATTTAGCTTTTTGTAGTATAGAAGGATTAATTGGAATTAAAGGCTTCTCATTATCCAATTTTTGCTCATCAACTTTTGCATCTTCTTTTTCATTTGTTTGTAATTGAGGTTTCTCATATATAGGAGAAGGAATTGATTTTTGACTTTTTGGTGAAATTGTAGACATATCATCATCTGATTTTTGTTGAATTGGCTTCTCATATATAGGAGAAGGAGTTGGAATTGGAGACTTCACGTTATCTGGTTTTCGTGAATCAATTTTTTGTTCAACAACATTTGCTTGTGAATTAGGTAATTTGTGTTTGTCTTTTCTATGTGAAGCAGATGATTTATGATGTTTTGGTTTTTGTTGAATTGATTTTTCAAATACAGGAGAGGTTGGTTTTGGACTCCTTGGTGATGAAATTTTTTCAGGACTTGGCTGATCATCGACTGTTAATGGAACAGCTTGTTTCTGTGGTGATAATGGTCTTGGAACAACAAATTTTGGAGATCTAAGTTCATTAGGATTGATATTCTCAATGCTGTTGTTTTGTTCATTGATGTTTTCTTCCGTGCAAAACTGAATGTTCTCAAACAAATTAACAACAAGATTATCTGAAAAGTCGTAGACTAAATCTTCCAAATGATCATCCATTTCATTGACAACAATTTGCACATCACTGTTTGCTGTAACATTTTTGAGTTCATTGATTGCTGGCTTAAGAATCATGCTTTCGAAGTAATCTTGTATATCTTCCATCAAACTTAGTCTTAAGTGATTCATCGACTTTCTCAGCCTTATGTCTCTCTTTGCGTGACTTCTAACTATTTCAACGTTGGTGTTGATAAGTGGAACTGCCAGCTGCTGCACGTTGTCCATGACACTAAATCTGCCTAAGTTGGAGCTGTCAAGACTGATGTGGCCGACAACGGGAGGTGGAATTTCGATCTTTGTTATCGAATTAAGAGGCTTGATGTTTTGCTTTGGAGTGAATGAAACCATGTCTGGGAAGTTTATCTGCAAGTCTGCTGGGAAAATCTCGTCAGCGAACTTTGCTGTGTTCGGATTTGATATCTTGGTAAGGTTTTGCAAACATGAAACTTTTTCTAGTAAAGTTTCTTGAGGAATAAATAGTTTATCGAGCATTGTTACGCTGTTAACCAAGAATGTGTCATCAGGAGACTCCTTTGGCTGTAATATATTTAGTGCATTTTCGAATTTCAATGAATCAAAATCGAAATCTAATGAAAACTCATTTGCAAATTCTTCTGCGATTTCTTCAGTTCTTTTCAGTTCAAGCTCTGGTCTGAATGCCATTAGACAATTATCATATTTGATGTCAATATCAAGATTATGCTCATACAAATCAAATACATCATAGATTTCATCGATTTCTTGGATTCTTTCTCTGTCGTAGTTTTTCAGTGGCATTTTTATTTCCAAGTCAGGAATTATCAGCTTGATATCAATGAATTCAGCTATTTCATTTGCTAAGTTTGTTGGTATCTGCGAAGGAACTAGATTTCCATTGAGTAAGCAGTTGAAATTAAGATTTTGCAAATCTGATAAATCTAAGTTTCTTGACAAATTGTTGACGAAATTTCTTGTTAAAATAAAATGCTCCCTGATTGTTTGTGGCCTTGGTTTGCGAGGAACCAGTCTCTTCAGCGGATTAACAGTCACCATTCTAAGTTCTTCGAAGTTGTGAGCAATCAGTTTGTGATCAAAATCGATTTCAATTTCAGGAATTTCAATTTCTTTGTAAACTTTCAATGGCTTTGTTTTACCTGGAATTGGAATCAAATCTTTGATATCAAACAAGTAGTTGACTGGAATTATGTCATCTGGGATGTTAAATTCTCTTTCGAATTTCTTCATGTTGTAAAGAGCTTTTCCATAATCATATAAATTGAGTTCATTCATGTCGAAATCAAAGTCTTCCAAAACATTTTCTGAGTTTGCTTGGATGAATCTTTCGTCGATTTTTGGACGTGGTGGTGCAGATATTGTCATCTTTGCTAAGTCAAACATAGGGATAAACAAATGTGGACAAATCTTCTTCGAAATTTCAACTGAGTCTTTTTCATATTTGGAAATATTTTGATTTGGTTTTAGATAGATAAGAGATGTTAAGTCAGGAATAATTTCATCATATTTTCCAAAATCAACATCATAGCTAACTTCATCTGCAAATGACAACGGAATGGATTCGCGTGTAAACTCTTGAATAGGAAAAGAAAATTCATCAAAAAGATTTGAAAAATCGACAAAATATTCTGTTTCTTGTTCTTTTGGATAAATTTTCTCAAAGAATCCTAAGAATTGATTTTGCTCGAAATCAGGAATAATTAACTTGTTGATAATAGATTCAACAAACCTTGGATCTTTTGATATATTAATGGAATCGATTTCATCTTTGTTGCTTGATTCTAATGGCTTTAAATTCTCCAAACAATTTATCGACAATTTGCCAAAATCAATTGTAAGATTTTGATTGATTTCTTCATCAATAAAATCGATTTTAACATCAGGAACTTCAACTTTCTTTAAGTTATA
Source organism: Trichomonas gallinae (assembly GCA_008369845.1). NCBI lineage: Eukaryota > Parabasalia > Trichomonadida > Trichomonadidae > Trichomonas > Trichomonas gallinae. The sequence goes on from MRSU01000180.1 coordinate 7,601, forward strand.
AATTGATTTTTTGTGGATATTGATGTTATCTAGTTCTAAGTCAACCTCATAATTTGTTGTATCATAAATATCTATGTCGTGGTGTTCAAAATTAGTTAATGAAGAATTATTTGAAATTTCTGGAATTTGGAGACAATCTAACAATGATTCAATAAGATTTGGATGATTAGCAACATTATATGCATCAATTTCATTCTTGTTACTAAATGATTTTGGCGATAAAGCTGAAAAAGATTTCAAAGGTGAATCAAAATCGGCAAAATTCATTTGCGAATCAAATTCGATGAATGAAATATCAACCTTCGGAAGAATAATTGGAAAAATGTTCAATAGGCTTGAATTTGACTGCAGCAGTTTTTCAAGACTTAATTCAACATCATATTCATTAAAATCGTAAATGTTCAGCTCATCTTTGATGAAATTTTTGAAGTTGTTGAGTTTTGATTCTTTCGAAAAATCTGGAATATGTAATATTTGCTCGACATTGGAAAGAACATCAATATTATCTGATAATTCCTCTGCTTCGTTTTTGAACTTTGAAATCGGTTCATTTGCTGTCAAATTAATCAAAAACTTGCTGTTATCATTCTTTAAATCGAAATCAATTTCAACATAAAGAGTAACTTTATCAGCATCAAATGAAGGAATTTGTTCGCGTTCATAATAAATTATAGCATTTTGTTTGTTAAATTCAGAGAATGCTTCACTAAAATCGATATCATATTCAGTTGTTTGTTCTTTGCAGTTAATTTTTTCGAAGTTGAAAAGTGATTTATCGAAAATAGTTTCAGGAAGAATAAAGTTTTCACTTATTGAATCCAAAAGTTCTTTGTTATGAGCAACTTCATTAGAATCATGTTCATTCTTTTCACTTTCTTCGATTGGCACCAAATTGTCCAATAGTTTGAAGTTAAAATTAGGAATGAAGTTGAAATTAATTTTGTCGAATAATGAAAAGTCGATGAATGAAACATCAGGATCTGGAACAATAATTGGCGTGAAATTATCGAATGGACTCCTTCTTGGCAATAAGAGATCATACGATAAGTCAACTTCATAGTCAGAAAATTCGTAGAAATTAAGTTCATCGTGCTTGAAATTGAAAATTTTGTCAACAATTTTTTCGAATGAAAAATCTGGCATCTGTAGACTTAAAATGATTTGTTTTGAAACTTCTAGTGAATCTCTCTCAAACTTAACCGGCTTTTCTAATGGTTTAAATGATTTCAAAGACTTTCCATGTATTGGTAAATCATTGAGATTAATTTTTGGTACAAATTGAATGCAATCAACATTATATGGAATGAAGTGTTTCTCGTAATAAATCAGAGGACTCTTGCGAATGATTTCTTCGAAGTTAGGAAGATTTTGAATGTGGTTTGATTCTTGCTCATCGATATCGATATGTTCATATGATAATAATGAAGATTTGAGTTTTGGTAAAGGAATAAATAATTCATTCGTCAAAGTAAAATCTTCACAAACTTCATCAGCTTTCTTCTGTAAATGAATGAGTTTTTCATTAGGAATCAAAGTTAACAGTGACTTAGAAATATCATATGTTTGTATTTCTGGAACATTAAAGTCATATCTAATTGAATCAGCGGCATTAAGTGGAATAAATGATTTGCTGTATTCTAACAATGAATTTTCGTTTTGCAAATTTTGTAGATTCAGATCAACATCGAATGATGCATTTTCTGCTTCATCTAATGAAATCTTTTTAACATATCCAAACTCTTTGTTGATGCATTGATCAATATTTAACTCTAAATCTAGTTTGTAGTCGATTAGTTCTGCATCATCGAGAATTGAAGGAACATTTTCGAAATCATAACGAAATGTTGACTTTCTAACAATAATTTGTGGAATTTCATTGAGTTTTTTGCCTATATCATCAACATTTATAATCTTGTTAATGTCAATTTCAACTTCTTCAATTTGCTTGAAATCACTTAAAATATCCAAATTTGTTGGTTCAATGAAATCATCTCTGAGTAAAATATCTTCAATAACTTCTTGTAAAATATCATTAGGAACAACAATATTTGGCTGTTCTTTTGGTTTCAGGGCATTTAATTCTCTCAGTCCTCTGTTTTCGATTTCTAATTCAGGCAATTTCAAGTCGTAAACAAAATCTGATAAATCATTGATTGTTGATGGATATGGTTTGTGGACGAATTCTTTAAATGATGTTTTTGTTTTGAGTTCATTAAAACTCAAATCATTCTCGTAAAGATCTTCATCATCGTATGATTGAGCTTGGTGTTCTTCGTGGAGATAAGAGAATTTTTTAATGTTCACCAAATAATCTGTGAAAAACTCAATGGAAATGCTATCCTCGATATCAGATTTTTCGATGAGTTTCTCAATGTCTGGCTTTGATTTAGGCTCTAAACTAAATAATGGATTTCTCTCTTCAAAGTTCAAATTAAGGTCAACATCATAATTTTCATATATAAAAGGTGGTGATGATTTTTGGAAATTCATCAATTTTTCTGTTTTCTTTGATAAAATATTAAAATCTAAAATTCTAAATTCTATTAATGAAGCGGCTTTTTCTGGAACATCGCCGCCATAAAAGTCTAAAACATCTTTCTTGTAATTCGAGATATTCTCTAAAGTGTTTTGCAATAATGTAGCTGCAAATTCTGTATCGAAAGTAGCAATACTTTTAGTTGCTTCCTCCAAAAACTGGTGCGAAATGTTTATATTCGGAGCTGGACGTTTCGTTAGTCTTGTCAAAGCATTGACCTGCAAATTCAAGTCACCTAGAATATCATACAAGATAGATTCAGCGATTTCATCTTCCCCTGAAACAAAAGGTACATAATTAAGTGGCGAAAAATTCAAGAGTGAAATATTTTGTGCTTTGATTGATTTATCTTGGAAATTCAGGATTGACTTGATATGGTTGTTAACAGCAAGAAGAGACCTTCTTCTCTGTCGCCTAGGACTTGGAATTTCATTCACTCTGAAGTTTTCTGACAAGGCTGAAGTTTGAATAAGTTTTGGAATGAATGAAAATTCTGGCTTCGCGAATTTCGTTGCTGCAACTCTTGAGACCTTGTTAAGGATTCTTTTATTAATTTCTGGTGGCTGTGTTTTTGTTTCCAATATATGTGGAATAGATTTCTTGCGTGTGTTAAACAGAGAATCAATTGTATTTGTGAAATCAATTTCAATTTCATTGGAAATAATTTCTGCTTTTCTTTCATTGATCCTTGATGCAATTTTCTTGTCTATTGCTCTTTTAGATAGAGCCGACAATGGTTTGAGATTTACATCGAAATTAGAAATCCTTAAATTGATGTTTGCTGAAGCAAATCTTGAAACATCTTCAATTGCTTTTTCATATCTATGCTGTGGAACTAAAACTTTCTCTGATGCAACTGAAATTTGTTTCACGTTTTCCTTTCCAATATTCACGAACTGCTTGACAGAGTAGTTTAATTTCGGTGGCTTCATTTTCAATTCAGCTTGTGGGAAAACAAAGAAATTCGATATTATTTTGCTCGGCAAATTTCTCCAAAGTTTGAAGAATTTTGTTTTGAGATATTTTCTTTCTTGTCTTTCTTTATTCGCCTTTCTGTACCATCTCTGAATGTCTCTTGCTGTATCATTGATCATCTGCGCGTAGAAATAATCATTTGTTTCATCAAATAATTTTTTGACAACTGACTGACAATTCTTGGAATCTTTTGCTTTTTCCCTCCAAATCTTGAAATAACTGTTTCTCTTTTGTATCAACCTTTCCTTCTCTCTGTCTTCATCGAGTTTGGATTTCGCGTCTATTAATAATTTCTGGCGATCAAACAGCAAAAGTTTTGAGCATATTTGGGAAATTTTATCTTCGTAAAAATCTCTTTTGATTTGTTTCTGTATTTGTTTGTGGAAATTTATCTTTGATAGTATCTCATTGTACTGGTGCCACTTCCTTCTATACTTGAGGCTGTTGGCCGCTAACTTGAGTTCTTTGCGTTGATTCAAATAAATTGAGCCTGCAGCGAAATTTTCCCAAATAATTTTAATTTGTCCAGCGATGCATTGGTGTATCATGTGATTTCTCATGAGCATGTGCATTAAATCTGTCCAATTGTTCCGTAAGTCAAGTCTTTCGCGCGCATATTCAAGATCTTGCAATCTTTCATGACGTACGAAATTTTTGACTAATTTCTGCCATTTCTGTGATGTTTTGTGTTTCGATTCTATTGTTTTGTGTGTTTTATCTTTCCAATCAGTAAAATAGTCGTCGATCAAATTTTGATTTTGAATAATTTGGAGGCCTTCGTAGAAATTATCAAATTTTGCTTGCTTTTGTAGATGGTCGGTCAAATTAATCCATTTTCGTTGACTTATTTTTCTGATTTCTTCTAGTTTCGCTTTGTTAACGTATTGGCACTGTTTTTTAAACTTATCATGCAAAAGATCTCTAACTAAAGTCTTCCATAAATACAAAGAGTGCCATTTACGAAATGATTTTCGGATAGATTTTGATTGGATGATGTCGAATCTTCGCGCTAGATAGTAAGATTTTCTATATGCTTCGATTCTGTCCGTTCTTATATTGTCTTTCGCGAGTTTTGCCCATTTTTGTCGTAATTTCATCCGATTTATTATTCTTTTCATGCGAAATAAGTTAGATGAAACATCGAAAACATCAATTTCGTATTCACTACCAGTATGGAGGAGCGAACTATCCGTGTAATTATCACTGGATGAAGCCCCTCCGAAAAAACATCGTTAATAAATCTTCAAATTATAAAAATTTTGAGAGACCGTTTACTTTACTAAAATATTTTGACAAGTAAATAGATTTACTTGACATTTTACTTTACATTTCAATTTTTTTCATTCATAGATTGTTGACACGTAAATAATATTTACATGGTCAATTTTTCACAATAAAGTTTTCTCAAGATGAATGACTATATATGTATTAGATCTTGCTTTCATTATGACTTCACTACTACAAATTAGAAATATGCAGCACCAGATATGAAGAAATAATGTGATATTAATGGTATACACAATATTAAAGATGGTCTCTCAATGTTTATGATGTTTTCATTGATAAGACAAATCTACCTTTTTACGTATATTCGTATATGGAAGATAAAGGTAATATATTTTACTCAATTCTTAACCTTGAGTTGAATGGGATTATATTTCTTTTGTTCATATGACTTTCTCTAGCTGCAATACAAATTTCTTATAAATGAAAGACAAATTTATAAAATATATAAAATAAAAAAAACAGAGATAATATGCTTGATTTTTGTTAAACTAGATGGGACAAATAATATGATTTTTTGTGATTTGCTTGGTAATTTTGATATTGAACCAGAATTTTTTTTTTTGTAAATAATCATTGTATTATGTTCTAACTTTTGAACACTTGGATAAAGCTTGAAATGAGTGAATATCTCTATGATCCTGGTTCTGTGAGATCATCAGTTGTTGAATCAGGTGAAATGTCATCTTTCTTTGCGATTTGTTGCTTCTTCTTTAAATGCCATTTGAGTGGATTAAGTGACTTAATACTATTCCACAATAGAAGGAATAATGATGAAATATATGTAAACATTTTAACGAAAAACTCGATTGTGCGCATCTTGAAGCTTCCTCCTGCGCCTTCTAGACCATCTAACCAGTCATCAAGAACTGTTAATTTTGCATTAACTGCTTCAGTTGTTTGAGAAAGGGAAACTGCTTTTCCTTGTAATAATCTAACCTTTTGTGATACCTCGCCAATCTTTTTGTTAGTGCGAATAACATTTGTATCGATTGTTTCGATATCGTGATGAAGAAAATCAATAGTTGTTTTAACTTGCATTGTAACTGCATTAAGTTCTTGCATTGGTAATTCGACATTAATTCGATTTCGAATCGGTTCATCCATTCTTTTCATGAATGAATCTGGAAAAACTTGTATTTGTCGAGGAATTGGATTATCATTGCGTACTATTGGAGGTGGTTCTTCTTTCTTTGGCTCTTCAGCTGGTTGAGGCTGTTGAATTGAAGGAAGAAAGATTTTACTTGGTAAGTCTTTGTTTTTTAATGATGTTGCTGAGAAAAATGGTAATTTTTCTGATGTTCTTGCTGTTTTTAACGTTGAGTTTTTGTGTAAATTTCCAGAATTAAATTTAGTTTCTTTTGTACTGGGCTGATCATCTTGTATTGTAAGCTCATCGATATGAGATGATGATCTATCCCTCCTTCTTAATTGAAAATTACCAAATGTTTGAAACATTATTTTCCAAAATAAATTTTGACGTGTAAACATTACATGTCAAAAACAATTTTACAATAACTAATCATGTGCTATGTTTAGTTCTAAATAAACAAGCTCGATCCGGATTTATATCCATGGGGAAATGGGTTAATAGTGTTTTAATATTATAGTTTCAAAAAATTTTAGTATAATAAAGAATTAGTAAAGGTAATATGAATTTTTATTAATTACAAAGCCTGTATTGACAATAACAATAACGATTGTGTATTTATTGTTGAAATGTCGGAATTCTATTAAATTTTCATTCTTATTTGCCTGTGAACTTCTTTCTAAGTTGAACTTTCACGAAGTCGAAGCGTTTTAAGTCCTTTTCTGTTTCAAGTTTATAATTGTACGAAGTAAGAACAGGTTGTTTGAGTATTTGTGAAAGATATGTTGCTAATTCATCTGATGGAGCATCTCCCATAAGGTGAGTCGTTGCTGTTGAAGGCATTGAGAATGAAAGATCATCAAATTTGGTTGTTCCTTGTCCGATGTAGATATATATCGATTTACCGAAATTTATTGTCTGTACGAAAATCTCTTCATCGAGTAAATCTAAAGTAAACTCGTTTGCTTGCATTATAATAAATGGCAACTAAATTTTGTCATGTAAATAATTTACAAAAAGTAATGTCATATAATGATAAAAAGTGCCAAATAATTTTTTGTCGTGTAAATGATTTCTTTACGTGGCAATAATCTCATTCATTAATTAAACACTTTCTCAGTTGAATAAATATTTAGCATACAAAATAAAACCTAATCATCAATGAATTTCAAAATTTGGTGAATAAATTTTCAATTCCTGTCAAGGAATCTCATATTAAGTTTAATTGCACTTATAAGCCATTCCATAACATGTATATAGTCTATTTTACTAAATTATATCTCATTAATTAATGTTCACGGTCGAAATTTTGAAGAACTGTATTAATAACTGAATATCAAAGAAAGTGCATTATAAATTCCCATTATTACTAACTCAGGAGCATGGATTCAAAGCAGATTTTTTAAAAATCACGTAATGGAAGAAAAACCGATGAAATCTCTTAAAATTTCACCGAATCACAGCATAACCATGTTGCTATAACAATATTATTTCATAATTTGTTAAAATGAGAGGTAAACTATGGATAAAACTAAAAAAACTATTTATAAATAACAAATAAACATAAAAATAACTTAATTTGGATGGCTGATGAGAACGACTGGAACAGCTGGCTTCTGAATGATATCACGGTTAGATAATAAAGGAGGAATAGAATAGAAAGACATATCAAACTTCTTAGGGAACTGCAATGAAGTTAACCATGAGTTAAATGAATCATTTGGATCCTGCTGCATTGGAATCTGTGATTTGTGCAAGAGTTCATGGCATCTAGCCTTGACAGAAGTATTCCAACGATTCTTAACAAGTGTATCTGTTCTTCCAGGCAAAAATCTAGCAATATCTGCCCATCTGTTACCAAGCTCTCTTTGCTTTTCAGCCAAAATACAGTCCTCAGAATATGTCCATGGACCCTTATTAATCTTTGGGTCTAAATGATTGTGCCATCTCTCACGGCACTG
>MRSU01000182.1:0-32249 GCA_008369845.1 Trichomonas gallinae
AATTTGAAATTGACCACAAAAAAAAAAAAAAAAAAAAAGAAAAAAAAATAATCAGTTTTTTTTTTTTTTAAATTCTGTTGAATTAGGTTTGAGGTAATGGTTTATGACATATTAAAACGACAACGAGATTTTTCAAATTTTTATTGTTTTTGTCATAATTTTGTCTTAATTGGGCATATCAATACAGAAAATGTATGAAAAAATTTGAATCGTCCTATTTTTGACACTCATTTTGAAAAAATTTATTATCGGATTAGATTTTTTAAAAGTTGATTAAATCAAGTCATATTATATATAAAGAACGCATAGCATTGAGTTTTTTATTTGTTAGCAAGGAAAAAAAAATTTGTTTACATCTCAAAAATGTAAAATAAAATTATTACAGAATATTAATTTACAAATAGTAATCAATAATATACTAACTTTAGCGCTTTTAACAATTTTCAAAGGTGAATTATAAATTTGAATATATCGTAAATTCGCAATTGAAATTAATCAGTCGTGTCAAAAACATTTTGACAGAATCGATGATATACACATTTAGAATCATAATAAACTAAAAATTAAAATTGAAAATGCTTTAATTTCATTTTTTTCATATGTTTTCACTGGAAAACTTACTAGCTCGTCCTGTATCATTCCAGGGACAGTCTATTGCTTGCAGCATCAAGCAGCAGATACCACATCAAGAAACAGATCATATCTTCGGCAAATCCAACTCGATAAGTGATGAATTGATTAGAATACACGAAATCGTTAAAGGATTTAATGTCAACAAAAGTAATGCATGGATATATCTCAGATCAAACTATGGTGAGAAACTCACTCAGAACGACTTGATACGCATCGCTAATATTGTTTCAACCTACACCGGCATTAAAATCAGTCGCGATGCAAAAAGAAGAAAAGTTGTCTTACTTAAGTGGTTTGATGAGAACTGGCATCAAATCAAACCTGTTTTAACAATGGTGAGTTTCTAAATTAGAAAAAAAAAAGAGTTTGTTGTTACGTTCTGGATGCGGTTTTACTGATTTAGCTTTTGTATTTTTATGTTAATAAATATGATATTTATCAATTTTTTGGAAAAATTTTTATTACTCGTAATTGCTCTTAGGCTATGAAACATCGAAATGAAATTATGAATATATATCTTAAAAGCAATTAAGATGGGGTATATATTCTTATATTCTTTATTACATAATTCAATAATCTGATTAACAAATAGAGATGTTTTACCCATATATTAGAAAAGAATTATATATAATAAATGTCAAATATCTTTGCTGAAATAGAAATATCTGATTTACAATATCGAAATTAAATTTATTGAATCTAAAAAATAAATTAAATATTCCATCAGTTTACTAAATTAACTTTAAATGGCTTCAAACAGTAAAAAATAAAACCATCATAAGAATTTTTGAAATTGCCAATGATATACTTAGTAAATGGCTAGTACTGTACTGTAGAAGTATAAATTCAACATACAGATCAAAACAAAGATTATTTCCATTTATGATTACATAATATAAGGAATTCATGAAAATATCTACTCAAATAGGTACAGAAAATGCAATTGTATTCTAAATGGCTTAGAATCAACAATATCAAAAATATCAAAAATATTAATTCAAATTGTGAATCTAGCACTATATATTTGAATTAAGATTTATATAAACTAAATGTTAAATGCTACATTTTGTCTAATTTTGCTTAAAAATTGATTTGATGAAATATAAAAATAGAAGAAAACAATTAATCTAATGAAGAAACGATTCTATTCATTGAATATTATATGTTGCATTGGTTTACTTGCATCTTATTCAGATTGATTTTAAAAATATCTAATGAACAAATTACTTAGCGGAAATGAATATTCTAAAAGAGCAAATGATAAGTAAATAAAAAAAAATCAACTTTTCAAAAATTTTCGTGCAGCGATTTTGTCACTTTTGGCTCGAAACGGTTTTGGTCGTCCTTTTCACGAATGGGTCACTCAGAAGGTCTTCGCCATGCTACACGCTATCTTTTCGCTCGTAAGTTCCGCAAGCACGGAGCTCCAGCCCCATCAATTACCCTTCGTACTTTCCGTATTGGTGATATTGTCGAAATCAAGGTCAATGGCGCCCTCCACTCTGGCATGCCACACCGCATCTACCACGGCGCTACAGGCATCGTCTGGAACGTTTCCCCACACGCTGTTGGTATCCTCGTTAAGCGCCGCGTGAACAACCATATCGCACCAAAGCGCATCTATGTTCGCACAGAGCACGTTTTCCACTCCAAGTCCAAGAACGACTTCATCGCTCGCTGCCAGGCCAACCTAAAGGCTCACGAAGAGGCTAAGAAGGCTTCCACAAAGATTGCTACACCAAAGCGCCTTCCAGCTCAGCCACGTGAGGCTCATGTTGTCAAGCCAGAACTTATCCAGACAATCACCAACGCTCCATTCCGCGAGAACTGGTAAAAATAAATTGATTTTTGATATTACTATTAGAAAATGCGAAACCAAACTGTTTTCGCTTTTATTTGATTATGCAACAAACGATTTACCTTAAACTTTATCAATTATATATTGAATTATCTATTGAAATATCAAATATAACTATTTAGATCAATGTATAGTTGTAAATAGATAGTTACTTATGTAGTAAAATATAGTATTTATTCAATAAGCATAGATATCATATAAATATTTCGATATCTAAATATTTTACAATTTATTGTGTTTTCGAGCTCAAAATCGCGAATTTGGGCAATAGATACTCCAAAAATGCCAAATTCACTGCATTTTGAGCCAAAAAAATTCTTTCGGATATTTCAATGCTTCGAAGCGAGTACAACTCCCGATTTCGCATTCGAGCATTGATATCTATTATGTTGATGGGGATTGTCTTCATCAACTTCTTCCACACTGCCCCTGATGTAGGCTATTTCTACTTCAGAAGGTCGAATATTACATTTGTTGATGGAGTCGAGTTTTTGAACGTTTCGGGGTCCAAAATAGATATACCAGACGAATATATTATACGAAAACAGAAAATACTTGAGTATGTAAAGCTAGATAAGAATCCATTAATAATTGATTCAAAAACAGAACAATATTATTTGCCAAATCACATGAATTTAACAACATTAGACGAAATTATAGAGTTCGACGAGAAATTAGACGGAACTTGGTATTGTTTAAAAAATTTATACGCAAATGTTTACGGAAGCTACACAGACGGCTATTCGGTGCTCATTCCGTCACAGTGGAACTTCAGGGGCCCTCCTATGGAGATCTACGCGCACGGAAGCGGAAACGTGTCCGACCATTATGATGAAGTCATTGCATTGGGAAATTACGTTGTCACTTACTACGGACATTGGTTCTTTGACGTTTTGGCGCCAATGATGATGTTCCCAGATGAAGTTTTGCAAACTGCGTCAATAATTTTAGGCAACACTAAGCCATATGTATACGAGACACTTTACGCATTGGGCATGAAGGATGAGCAATTCATTGTCATTGAGCGCGGGGATTGGATATTCGCGAGAAAATTATATGTAGTTGCTGATCCAGGGCCACATGTGACGCATATGGGCACAGCCTTGACGAAACTATCATTTAAGCTGATGAAAGCTTTTGGATTTAAGCCAAAAGTTCCAACAAAATACGTATTAACAAATCGAAAGTCTTCTTATCGCAGAACGATACCAAACTTGGCGGAAATATATTATAACATAAAGCAGACATATCCACAGTACGACTGGATCTGGATTCCAGACAATTTCCCTACTGTGAAAGAAACAGCGAGAGTTTGGTCAGATATCAAGGTTCTTTTCACACCAACAGGATCTAATCTTGTTAGGATATTGTTTATGAACCCAGGCGCAGTGATTTGCGACGTTCAGGCAAATTATAATGATTACGCAATGGAAGCTTGCGCAATTTGCCTGCATGTGAAAATATTAGTTTTCGCTGTTCCGTATACAGACCATTTCACGGAGAAGCTCGATGTTAGCGTTAGCGAGGCTATGAGGATGATGAAAGTTGTTATGTATTGTGCTGAGCACGGTGACTGGCCCGAGAAGTCAGAAGAATATGTCTATTAATAAATTGTATGATATTTGTAGTGATTCAAATTTTCTTTCTTTCTCAATGACATGTATTATGCATTGCAACTATATCTGATTTGCTAGTATATGAAGAGGAAAAAACATTAATAAACGCTGAAATTTAATACAAACAAACAAAAAAATATTAGTGATATAGACTCATTATTTTGTCGATGACATTACTTCCTTTCATATCATCATGAATATATTGATTTGCCCAGTCATCGAAAGACTTCAATGTAGCTATGGTTGTTAACATTTGCGTGTTTCGATTAACCATCTCATCAATCATTTTTTGGTCCACTTCGATATTGTTTCCTTTCTTCCTGTTCTCCAGAAGGTTAAGAGTGATTTTAAGCTCAGCATCATCTGCGAAGTTCTCCGCGTAAACTAGCTCTGACTGTTTCTCTGCTCCTCTGTTTGCGTGAAGTGTCCAGGACTTCTTCCTCGAAATAAGATCCATGTTAAAACGTCTCAAATCTTCATAGATATTTAAAACACCAATTTTCTTCAATTTTAGTGTCTTCTCGTATATTTCATCACCAAGATGCAGGAGATCTTCGCTTTCTTCGCTATTATCTAATCCGGATCTAAGATTTTTAAATTGGATTCTCAAATCTAACAAATTTTCGTAAATTGTAGCATTTTCATCGAATAATTTCCTTTCAATAGGGTTCATATTTGGCATGGACTCAGGTAGATGTGATATCTTATTAGTTTGAAGGTCAATCAATTTTTGATTAGTTTTATCAATGATATTTGTAATTGTATCAATATATATTTTCTCATCCTCATGCATCCCATCATATTGGCTCTCTAAAGTTTCAATAATTTCGTTCTCATTTTGCAATCTCAATTTTAAATATTCATATTCATCAATTATTTCTTTTTTGAGGACTTTAGCATCTTCATTTTCAATAACTAGCAGATCTGTGGCGAACTTTACGTCTTCATCCTCATATAATTCTTCGATGATATGAACAGATCCTTCCCTCTTTTGTTCAATGAACTGCATTCCGCTATAAACAGATTTAAGTTCCTGTCTTGCTTGAGTAATTTCATTATTGAGCTGCGAATTGTTGAAAACAACAGTTATTGCGTCTGTTGAGTAAGAAGTCATTTCTTTGAGCAAATTGTTGAGGTTTCCAATGTCCCAAAGTATTTTCTTATTGTAATTTTGATAAGCTGTAAATAGTTTGAATTGAATTTGATTTTTGATCTGCATTTGTTTTTGATACAATATTTTATCGCTATTTTCAAGAGAATCGTTATGTATCTTATCCGAAAGCTCCTGGTTTTGATTTTCCAATAAATTTAAATCGTTCAACAATTCTTTCTTTGTGTTGAGCAATTCACAGTATTGGGAGTAAATTTCGGAATCAGCACGCGATACTGCATATTCTTGATATGAATTCTTCCTATTTTCTATTTCTTGTCTACAATTAAATATTGAATTTTGAATAATTAGAATTTCTTTTTGTTCCTCGCTTATTTCATTCGCTAGCTTCACATTTTCGACTTCTAGTGCAATTCTCGCTTGATTCTTTTGCATTTGCGGCGGTAAATCGTCGATTGAAGAATCTTGATCTTCAATTGTTATTTTCGGATTATCAACCGATAGTATATCAATAATATCCTTGAATTTAGCACTTATTTCGTCTAGTTTCGATAATGAATTTTGATGAATTTCTTTTTGCGAAGTAATATAATCTCTCGTGTTGTTTATTGTAAAGAATATGCTTCTTACTGCATTCATTGACATTTGAGTGAATGAATTTTGAATTTCGCTTGATAAAATATTAAAATTAGTCAAAATCGATTCATTAATTTCGTAATCATTTTTATATGCTTCACATATCTTTCTTATAGATTCAATTATGTTAAAAATTGATCCTACACTTGTTTTTAAATTCAATTCTGATTTATCATCAGTAATATTATTGTTTTGAACAATTTGTTTAACTTTAACTTCGATATCATCTAGATTCGACATTATAAAATCGGAAATTAATGCTTCTGCTTTTTGATTGAAATATTCATCGTTGTATCTTTCTAATTCTTCCAATTTCGACTTAAAAGAACCAAATTTAGAGGAATTGAAGGCATGTTTGTCTACGAAAAAAGACAATCCAAGCGTTTTTAATCGATTTATTTCCTTGATATTAAACGAAATCCGCGGAAATGGAAGATATAATTGATTGAGCAGCTCCAATATACTGTCAAAGTCCTGATTATAACGTTCTTTTAGTCGCTTATCATAAATTTTATCTTGCTCAATCATTATGAGAAATATGACAAAATCATTTTCCAGAAACAAAAATCTTGCATTTTAACACACAATATAGACAATATTATTTCTATATATCTAATTTCTAAACTCCAACCGAGAATACAAAAACATTTTTAAATCAAAAAATAATTTTTTGCAATATTTTCCATCGAGCTTTGAACCATTCGATTAATATTCCATATTTCTGTATGAATAAAGATACATTTTTCTTGTATTTAGCATTTCATCCTCTTTTGAAATTTGCTCAAATTCTCATCTAGGAACTAATTCAAATCTTCTTATATGAGCAAATTTCTAATCATCCAACTCTCATTCAATTGGTTATATTGATGTTATCAACATCTTCTTGCCATAGAACAGTTAGCATAAAACATTTATATACACTTACCAATTGTTACTGTGTTTTGCGATATATGGTGTGATTTTGTAAGATATTTTATCTTCCAAGATATTGCACAATGATTATATGCAAAAAACATCATTGTAAGCTATATTTTATCAGTGAAAAAGAAAGTATATTGGTGTTATAATGATGATTTACTAGCAAATTTAAAAATATTTGAATTGATTATTCATTAAAAATGCGTTTTATCATGATAGAGTATTGTCATAACAATTTATAGATAAATATAAAAATATTAAAGAAGATATGAATGCATTTTACTTTTTATTTGTTCAAAAAATTGCGCGATCAAATTAACTGCGTCACTTTTAATTCAAAGCAAAATTTCAAAATATTCAATTTCAAAAATCAGATATTTTAATATTAATAGATAATAAACAACATTAAATCAATGAATTCAATTTTTATGTTTAAATTAATCGTATATCATTCAAAAAATTAAATCACTTTGTTAACACTCAGAAATAATTCTTTGTTTTTTAATCGTTAAATGTCAGAAAATTTTGTGAATTTCTCAAATTTTGCAAAAAAATTAAAATTGCAAATTAATAGTAAAACAAATTTCCAACTTATCACCAGAAACGTAAAATTAAGCATTGAAATTATTTTCACAGATCTTTTTACATTACCTATATATTATTGCATACTTTATGATATTTTTTGAAGATTTTTTTTAACTATCAAAAAGATTTATGCTTCACTCTTCGAGCTCTTATGAAAGCCCGCAGCAAGGATTCACCGGGAGAGAACTCGATGTAAGCAGCAAGTACAGCGGATTGATCGAGGAAACAAAAGTAAGAAAGATTTACAAAGCGATTGCGAATTTATTAAACTACTTGGATTCGATGATTCCGCCTTTGTATACTCTACATCACATTGTATCACTACTTAGAACTATTCAGATCTATGCATTAATGTTTTTATCGAATTATCAAAGCTTAAATCCAAAAGATGGAGTAATTCATAAATTTTTCAATTATTTCTCCATCATTTGGAATGTTGTCCCCATAGATTACAGAGATCAATCCTCATTATACGTTTCAATTGTTTATTTCGTTTCAAATTTGATTTTCTTCATTGTTTTAATTTCAACAGCAGTATTTTATCAGAGATACGGAAAGGTCCATACAGCTCTAATGTATTTCATCCACCTTTACATTTCGATTGTTGGATATTTGATTCATGCTCCAGCTCTTGAAATTTGTTTCGAAACAATAAGCAGAATGATTGCAGGCACAGTGACACACTTTTCAAATGCCATAAATGCTGTGACAATCGTTTTAACATTGATAACGTTTTTAACAACTTATATTTTTTACCGACAAATATATTCTTTCTCGTTCATTTTTAGACCAACATCATTTCAGTGCATCAGTGGTGATATTCAAATTCGCTCTTTTCAAACTATTTGCATTGATGCAATATTAATCGGAATAGGAACTTATTTACCAAAGATTGCACAAGGAACATTATTAGTTGCATCAGGTATAGCATGTTCAACTGCTTATATTACGATTGTAAGACATTATTCTCTCGTTTCATTTAATCATAACATTATTTTCCTTTGCTTCTCCATCTTCGGACCAATTTCATGCATAGGATTTGCCATTATGATATTTTGCGATTATATCTTGAAACCAGCAATAATTTTTGTTTATTGTCTTTTGTTGGTAGCTGTTTTAGTAGCATCATACACATTGCACCAGGTAGTCATTAAGAAAGCACTCAAATTCCTTGATGACATTTACGAAGATAAATCAATTTTAGAAGACGAACGAATCAGCAATTTCAAGCTCTATGTTTACAACATAATCGGTTTCCACTACGCACACCCAACATCTCTTGATTTTACAATTTTCAAACATATCACAGATCGCGAGCCAGACAATGCATTATATTGGGTTGCTTACGGCAAGTTCGCAGCCATTTATCCTGATCTATCAGAAATGCACAACTTCATTGTCAGGACAATAATTAACAGAAAACTCAAAGGAAACGGAGTTTCTCAGTGCATTGCGCAGTCCCACATCATCTTCCAACAGAGAGAAACCAATCTAACGGCCGATCTCAAGAAGAAGCTCACGAGAGTTTCAAAAGATGTCAGTTCATGCAAGAGAAGGCTAAGACATATTTGGGATCAAGTTATACAAGGAAACATTGCAGAAATGGACGGAGCAATAGCATCAGCATATAAAGCAATACAAGATACAGATGCTGAATTTTCACTATTACTCTCACAACTTCCAAACAACAGATTTTTGTACAGACACTATTCGCTGTATTTATATGATGTCTCTAACAATTTCGAAAAGTTCCAGGAAACAACGGACATAATAAAATCGCTGACAAGAGGAATAAGAGTTCATTCAGATCACACACAAGAATTAGGATTCGCAGCCTTTCCTAATCTACCATCAGAGCTAAGCAATTCAGTTTCTATAACAGGAACAAATGAATGTAGTGAAAACATTATGGCATTCGACGAAAATATTGATGAAGAAACCGTCAACAAAAGAGTTGAAGAAAACAGAATTCTCAATGATTTAATCGACAATCTGAGAATACCATCATTGCATCTGACAATAATACTCATGACTGTCGTAGTCATTTTCATCACTGTTGTTTCGATAACATGTTTGAGTCTTGAGAAAACATATCAGAAAGATGTGCAAAGGCCGAAAGTTTTACTGGATGCAATTGATTATGCGAAGTATTTCTCAACTGCAGCAACAGCTATGACTCATTTATATCTAATGAGAGCTCTCAATGTAATACCTTTCGATGATTATCCGCTGCAAAACTTCAATGGAGAAACAACATTAAAAGGTCAAATAAATTACGCAATTTCAGAAGTTTTGAATCAGATCAAACAATTTGCACAATTCAGGAATTACCATACAAACACAGAATTTTTCGGTGCTGTCAATGAAATATTATTCACAGATAGTAATTATTACGTAATATTCAACAAATACATGACAAACACAACATCAAAATATTCTGTCATCGATGTATTGGACATGTTAGCGCTCAGGCTTTCCGAAATCATGCAATTAAATGATTCAGAGATCAACAGAATGACACCATTAAGTCCATCAATGAGGAATCCTTTCTATAATATATTGGAGATTATTACACAGATGAATTATGCATGCGGAAATATCACAGACTATGTTGATAACTTTGTTACAAAAGCGAACAAATATTATCTTATAACAATGATTTCTCTCGCTATTATTTTAGTTATTATTTTATTAATAATCATGTATGTCGTCTGGTCACATATAACAAAAGACAAAACAACAATTTACACGACATTGATGGTCCTACCTAAAAACGTTGTCTCGCAGATTTCAGAATCATTGAGAAGTGTCAAGTCAGACACAACGACAAAAGTTGCTGGAACAAGCTCGGCGTCAACTGAAAACGACAGCAACAGACAAGAAGAGAACTTATTGAAAGTTTTGACAGCAGCAACTGATGAAAGCTCGCACAGCAAAGAATTGGTGAGCTTAACAGTTTCATTGGTAATAATTATGTTTTCTAGTGTAGTCATTGATGTTAACCAGTCAGAATTTTACATGAAGAAAGGATCAATGATGAATGAAAACTCTCAACATATTGACAATATCATGTCAACAGCAGCATACATTAACATGATGACGATGAATGCTGTAGATTTGGCTGCTATATTGACTTATGGCGTTGTTACTGATGTGACGACTGTCGATGCAACTGTCATTGGAACAAAGTTCAAAAGGTTCGAGGTTTATAACGATAAACTAGAATATTATTACTCTAACATGAGATTTGGGTTCAATAATGGAAATCCATTCCCTGATTTCATAGAAATTGTCAACAAATCAAAGCAAACTAACAAATGCAATGAATCGAAAGTTTTCTCATCTCTTAATGATGGAATTGGCTGCATTTCGCCTGATATATGGATAAGATTTGCATATTTCAACCTCCATTCTATTGTTGATCCCAAGATTGTGGCAATGGCAACGAACGCAAGTGTTATACCACCAATAAAGATCGAAGAATTGCCTGAAGCAATTAAACTTAACATTTTCAAGATTTTTGATGATTTCTTATATCCAGCTTCAGAAGTTATAGGTAATAAAGTCCAAGATCTGATTGATCAAGAGTTACCAACAACGATTGCAATATTGTGCACTTTCTTAGTTATAATGATCATCTGTTATTTCATCGCTTTATCGCTGACAAACAGAATCGAGAAAAAGATGAAGTTCACATTAAGATTATTATCATCCTGCCAGACACAGATGGTTATGCAGAACACTTACATAGTGTCAGTGTTAACAGGCAATTTCAAACAATGCAATACAGATTCATCGACTAGAGATGCTGCTTTCTATGACAACTTAGTTGAAGAGCTTCCTGATGCAATTATTGTAACTCATGGAAATGATTACACAGTGAAGAATATCAACAAGGCGGCCAAATCATTGTTCGGAGAAGACATACAAGGACATTCGTTCAGTGACTTCATGAATACACCAACTAATTTCCAGCCAGAATCGAACACGAAACTCAAAAAGTTGTTCGATGCAACAGCGAAGTCTTCTGTCTGTGGTGTCCAATATCTCAAAGGTGACACTGATCAGCAATTCTTGTCTGTTATAAGAACAGCAGGATTCTCAGGCGAAACAGTAGTTTTCACCGTGAGAAATGTCACGCAAACATTCATGTATAACAAACTAATTACAGAAGAGCGCTCAAAGAGTGACAAACTTTTATCGTCGATTCTTCCAGCATCACTTGTTCCTCGCGTTCAAAGTGGTGAAAAGAACATCTCGTTCTCAGTCCCAAGCGCAACAGTTGTCTTCATTGACATTGTCGAGTTCACACCTTGGTGCGGGTCAAACACAGCTGAGGTTGTCACAGGAACTCTCAATGACATTTTCACTGAGTTTGACACGATTATTTCCACTTTACCGGTCATGGAAAGGGTCAAGTGCATCGGAGACTGCTACATGGCCGCTGGTGGAATCTTTGCTGAGACTCCGAATGTTCTTCAGTTCGCAAGATCATCTGTTGATTTCGGCCTAGAGGCAATCGAAGCAATTGAAAGAGTCAATGAACGTCATGGAATGAAGCTAGCTGTTCGAGTTGGAATCCACATTGGTGGCCCGATTGTTGCTGGTGTCATTGGAACAGGAAAACCAACATTTGAAATCTTTGGGCCTGCAATTTCTATGGCGCAGCAGATGGAGCACAATGGCGTTCCGATGAAAGTCCATGTTTCTCGTGCGGTTTATGAGTTAATTTATGGAGGAACTTATAAAATTGAAGAGAGAGGAGAGATTCTGACAAAGCATGGAAAAGTTGTCACTTATCTTGTTGACAAGCAGCCTTAATTTCTTCAATAAATCATTTTGTTATATTTCCGATTAAATGTTGCTATATTAACAGTGAACCCTTAAACAAATAGATAATGTTCGATGAGGTATATAATAGTGCCAAATTTGTTAGAAAATCAGCCATATGAAAGCAAGTAAAATATTCAGATATTTTTGAGAATTCGAGAATGAATCTAAATATATATGAAAGTCCTAACTTTTTATTAATGAACTATAAAAGAAAGTTTCGGAAGTCAAAACGTTATTTGTGACTCTGTTAGATCCATCTGGATTGAAATATAGCAAGAAAAACGTAGATATTCCCGGGTTTGCTGATTTTCGATTTTTGTGCTTCGTTGTAAAGCTTATATGGAACATCTTCACCAACATATTGGTTCCAGGAGCTGTTATCGTTGTGAAAAGAGAGAAATTCTGGCAAAGAAAGAAAGCACTAAAGCTGTGAACAAAATCAGTTCAATTTCTCTCTCATTTTTAACGATATTTGATTTTCAGCATGTTCATTTAGTAGTCATATCAATTTTCATGAACATTGCTTTTCAATTCAATGAAATTGAAGAAATTTTCTGATAATTCTTAATGAAACTTTAATCCATGATCATAAATAGACTTTATTAAAGTTTTATAATAATACTGTCATCAAGATTTATCGAATTTTTAAGAAAATCTCTTCGATCAAAAAATATGAATTAAAAATACAAAAAAAATACACCATTCATCCAATTCCCTTAAATAGTTCACTGTATTTCATATTTTACTAAAGTAATATTTTCAAAAGATTCTATTTTTTATAAAAATTTTGATTGACATATTGATATGTTTACACCTAGTAGTATATAATCTGATTCTAACATTGATTCAGTTAGATTTCCTTGATTGAATAACTTTTTATCGACCAATGGAGTTCGATAAATGCAACATAAGTCAATGATTCATTATTGAGAATGTCAACAACAGAATCATGAATATACAATGGAGCTAAATTATGAATTGAAAATTTTCGATTTTAATATCAAGATATTTTAATTTTTCATTGTTGAAAATATATCTATACATTATATAGAGCACATTATTAAAATTTAGATCGAAAAAAGCTTAAATTTCAAATTTGAAATTATTAACGAACAAATGATCGAGAAAATTATAAAACAAACATTATATCCGTAGCACATAACAGAAAAAAGTTCGAAATACATTCTATTGATGATTTCCTTTCTATATTTATCAAATAATCAGTTAATTCAAAAGTACGATAATTTTTTTTTTAATAAACCGATAAAATGCAATATTTTGAGATAAAATACTGTTAAAGATTATAATGAATTTTTTCGTTGAGTTTATATGAAATTTTAGTTGAGTGAGAAATTTTATTCAATTTTGGTTTGTATTAATTCTCGAAAATAATGATTTTGTGAGAATAAACAATAAATTATATTTATCAGAATTGAGTATTTTCAAATTATTGAATTCTATTGAATTTTTATTTGTATTGTTTAAAATGAAATCTTGATATTATTGAAATGGATTATTTTGTGATATTTTCTCAATTTTCATTGAAAATACAAAAAGTGATTTCGATTGTAAAAATATGATATTACATGAATTATAATCATTATTTTTAATTTCTTTTTACATTTCATTTTATACAAAATAACCAACAAAATTCGATTGCAATTAGAATGTCCAATTATATTACGATAAAAAATGATTATAAAATCGTTATAGAAATCTTTTCAATTTTGATAAATTATCTTTTCAATTTTCATAGTTGTGAAAACATGCAATAACCAATATCGTTTCATATAGTCATATATTTCGAAAAGCAATTCGATTTGTTTTTATTGGTTTAATTTTCAATAGTTATCAAAAAGAAAACTCTTTTTCATCGATTTCTTGTTGATTTTCCATTTATTGGAGGTTAAAATATCCGATTATCTTCTTTTTATTGAATTTTTGATTCATTCAATTTAAATTTTTTAGATGGCTGAGCCTTCTGCAGTGAGATCTATGAGTAGTCAAAGTACATCGACTATTTCCAAACAGACAGAGAGACTTTTGTTGCTCCAGAGACGTCTAGCTGATAGAGTTTTTCCAATTTACCATAATTTGATGCAAAAAACGAAGTTTCCTGCATGGTTGATGAGCTTATTAGCTGTATTTATGCTCACACAGATTCTTAGTGTTACACTTTGGATCTACACCCCGATTTTTTCTCGAATTCCAGGAAATTGGAAAAAAGTTTATAGCGTAATAGTCAAAATTTTTGCATTTAGCGATCCTCTTGAAATTGGTAGAACAGATGTAACCGAGCTTATCGTTGTTTTATGCATCGCAATCCTTTCTTTTTTGTGGATAATCGCAATGATATTATATAACGCAAAATTTTACGATATTCCTGTAGGATTGATGTATGTCACATCGTTTATACTCGATATTGTTGATCCTTTGTTCATAATGCCAAGTGTTTACATAATCGATCATGGAATCGCTTCACTTTCTTATAATTACAGTTCAAATTCGGTAATAGAAGTCGTTTTAGGAATGATTGCGTATTTATTGTTGTTAACGATGTTCATATTAGGAACAAGTCTCAAAACAAGATCAATTGTTCTTTCGAACCTCGCTTTTCCGCTATTTGATCACATGTCCATAACAATATGGGTAATCTCAACTACATCATTCTCAATCCTTTCTGCAGTCTTGAAATTTTTCGATGATTGGATTTTTGTAGTGGAATCAATACTACACATATTGATAACATGCTATCTAACTCATAGACTATCATTTATTCCGTTCTATGACGTATGGAGAAACGGAATTTGCATCGCTTTTGCAATAACTACAATTGTGATGGATTTGAACATGATTGTATTGTTTATCGATGAAGATCTACCATATAGATTCACGGTTTTCGTATGCTTAGGAGCTTTCATTATCAGTTTTATATCAGCGTATTTTTATATTGAGCAAAAAGTAAAGAAAATCAGAGCTAAGCTTACAATGAATGATAGTATAACAAATGTACAAGAATATCTCGAAGAAATCAAAGTTGGAAAAAGTCCATTTTATGCAATGATGTACATCGTCGTTGGCTTAGCATACAACTGTGATTTGTTCATCGATGGTTCATTGATCGACTATATCATGAACCAACCAAATCTTTGCTCGGCTTTCCCAATACTTCTTCAAGTTGTTACGTTTTTCCCATCTGAAAGTCGAAAGATGGACGTTTTGTTCAAGAGAATCGTTTCGAGCAGGAAGCTGAGCCTATCAGACAGATTCCTTATATACCAGGTCAGCATGATCAAAACAAGGAGGTTGATTTCAGACTCAAAGGAGACACTCGAGACATACAACAAATTAAAGATCAGGAATGACCACTGCAAAACGATTATCAGTGGTTTCTGGGACAAAACGCACTGCACGGACAGCTTCATTTCTTCTTTGTCTGCACTCATCAGCGATGTGGACTCTTTCTTCACTGCATCACTTCAGAACAATCCGAACAATCTAAGACTGAGGAAAGAATATGCGAACTTTTTAACTGAGTGCAAATGCGACTTCAATCAAGCAATCAAACAAAGTATCATTGTCGAATCAATAGGAAATGGAAGGAACTTCAATGTCGATGTCAGTTTTAGAAGTCTTATCAACAAATTCCCAAAGTATCTCAAGGAAAACATTTTGGACTGCAAAGGAAAGCGAATAACCGAGCGGAAACGAAAAGGAGGGAATTCTCAGAGTGAAGAAAGATCGAGTTCTTCGAACAGCAGCAAAAACATTGGCTCGCTGTCAAGTTCATTGAGTGTTGACATCGAGCAGCAAGAAATAGTTTGCAAGCAAATATTGAGAGATGCAAAAGTGAGACTAGCCTTCCACAACTCAGTCGACGAAATGAAACCGAGGCAGTCAAAGCAAATTGTCATTTTGATATTCAGTATCCTTGCTTTATCACTTGCCTTTTATTTTGCTTTCTTCTTTTACATGAGATCGACACTTGCTTGGAGAAAAACAAGCCACGAAGATATAGGAAGTGCAGCATTCACACTATTCTATAACATGATGACGAACATTTACACTTTAGTTGTCTTCAGTGTCGTCACTGGAAGATTTGATGGCAGTGAAGAAATTCTCGGCAACTTAACAATGGATGAATACATTTATCCACCTCTTGTTCCAATAGATATAACGTTCCCACAAATGTTGTTGTATTGTGTTTCAAAGATGAGATTCTACCTGAATGAGCTTCTGAATAACGTTGCAGAGCTTGCTAAGAAGAACAATGCATATGAAATCACTGGAGTTCTTCTTTCGATGTCGTCAACATTCAAAGTTTGCGCAAACGCGAAACCAGATTACATCATTCCGGCATCTTTAAAACAGCAGATTGTCACTGTTGCATATCTGCAGTCGACGATCACTGGAGATATAAACTTGGGCCAGCTCTCAATGAACATTTATCAGAATAACGATTACTGTCAAATTGCTGCGAATCTCCCAATAATCGGCAAAAACTCTGACGACGTCATCCAGTCATTGCTTGACTACAATTTAGACATGTCTGATGACTACTTCAAGATTTTCGTCATTTGGATCATCGTTGGATCTGTTTCGATGCTCGCATTGCTGGGTATTCCATCTTTCATGATCGTTCACTCATATAACAAGAGAATCAACGCGATGCTGAAAGTCTTGACAGCTTTGCCAAATGTTGTGAAGGAAGATGCAAAGAAGCCTCTGATGATTTCTAACGAAGAATCAGAGATGATCCCTTCAAGTAACTCAGTTGAGAAGTCGTATATAATGGTCATCCTCCCAATAATTTACTTCTTCTTCCTCACGCTTGTTATCGTTTTCTATGTCCTCCTTTGCTGGAATTCAGTCGAAATGAATCAAGACTTGACTAAGATTTTGCAGTGGTATCACTACTCATCTGAGAGGATTGCATTGGCTGCACAAGTTGGAACATATGCAGTCCAGCTGATTCTCTTGAATGGATCACTCGAGCAAGAAGTTGTCAATGTCTCCGATCTACATACATACACGAAAAACGACCTCGAACGGCTGATGGAAGCGAACAATATTTTGATTTATGGAAATGATGAAGTTCCTTCTAGTATAGGTTTCGACGAGCAATTCGACTCAATACAACTGAAGAACTTGTGCGATTTGGGAAGAGATCCAGAGAGTATGCATGACATGTATGGATGCACAGGAATCGACAACTTGTTGAGATCCTTCAAGACAATCGTCAGCGACATCCTCAAGAAGCCAGAGATGTTCGAAGGCTCGTTCAAGTCAGCAGAGGCTGTGAATTTGATCCACATGTTGAGGACGCACATATATCCGAGTGTCCATGAAGCGTCGAACAGAATTGCTCTCTTAATGGAAGAAACATATGATAGCAAGATGATGTACTCTATCATTTACTTGGTCTGCGGAATGATTTGCATTTTGGTGACTTCGATTATTCCAATTTTCTTCAGGAAATATGTGAACCTAAACTTTAAATCATTTTTGATGCTGATTCAACACCTCTCGCCACAGACAGTCATCGGCACGAAGGAGATCATGGAGTTCTTCATGGGCAAAAGCAAGTCATCAGATGAAGATTCGATGTCTCTGTCGAAGTCAGTTGTCTATAATGCGAACGAATGCATCATCATCACGAACGGCTCATCTGTTGTCGAGATCATCAACAAGAGTGTCACAGAGAACATCGGTCTCACTCCAGATCAGATGCTTGGCCAGCAGATTGCAAACTTTGTCTCAGCTGATAACCAAGCGAAACTGAATGGCCAGATTGACTTGATGAACAGCGGCCAAGGCTCAGACATCTGGCAGGATCACATCGAGCTGATAAACGACAACATGGAGCCGATTCCTTTTGCCGTGACAATGATCGCGATCAAGGAACCTGACAGTCAATGCATATCTTCGATTGTTTTCATTCTGACTAACGAAGAGGAAGAGATCGCGAAGAGGAAGGAAGCAGAAGAAGCTAAAGCGACATCGGAGAAGTTGCTATACCAGATTCTTCCTAAGGACATTGTTGTCAGACTGAACCGTGGCGAAACAGACATCTCATTCACGATCAAGTCTGCGACAATATTCTTCATTGACATCGTCAAGTTCTCGACATACGCATCTCTTCTGACTCCGTCCGAGATCATGGCAAACTTGAGTTTAGTTTTCGCGACGTTCGACAAAATCGTCTCAAAGTATGAAACGATAACGAAGATCAAGCTGATTGGCGATGTTTACATGGCAGCATCTGGTTTGTTCATGGGCGAAGACGATGACCCCTCAAAACACGCAGAAGAATCAGTTCGATGCTGCCTTGAGTGCTCCAAGTCTCTTGACGAAATCAACGCGAAACTGAACGCGTCACTAGAAGTGAGGATTGGCGTCAACAGCGGGGGTCCATTGATCGGCGGTGTTTTAGGACAAGACAAGCCAACGTTCGACATCATCGGAGACCCAATTAACGTTGCTGCTCGCCTCCAATCGACAGACATTCCTGGAAACGTGCAGATCTCTGAAGACACGAAGAAGCTTATCGAAAACCTCGACTTCTCGATCGAAGAAAGGGGCGAAGTTTTCCTGAAAGGCAAAGGAAACAGGATGACGTATTTTGTAAGTAGCCATGCAAGCAACGAACCAGATGGTTCATTTATCATGACATTAGATGCATCAAAATAATCATTTTTGATTTAATTTATTCTTTTGAATTCTACAAAAAGCTCAAGTGTTTAGTTTATTTAGATAGGTTTATAATCCAATTTATTTTCTGAATATCTCATTGAATGTGTTCATTTATTATGGTAAGATCGAATATAAATATGTCATTGCGATTATTTTCAACTCAAATTTAACGCTATTGCGCCCGTAAAACATGATTTGTTTTTAATTTTTAATATTTAATGATTTCGAAACTATCTATGCCTGTTATAATGAAATTCTTGCCAAAATGATGGAGAAATTCTTCTGATTCGTTTAACAGCTTTAGTGCTTTCATTCTGTGTCCGAATTTCTCTCTCTCCACAACGATGACAGCACCTGGAACCGATTTGTTGGCGAAAATATCCCGTATTCTCCTTACAATGAAGCACAAAAATCGAAAATCAGCAAACCCGGGGATATCTACGTTTTTCATGCCTCATTTATCGATCTCCATCCTGATGGATCTATTAACGTCACAAATGAAGCCACAAAAAATGTTTTGACTTCTGAATCCTTCTTTTCTAGTTCATACTCCACTGGAAATGGTGGATCTATATACGTCAAAGATGGCTCCTGCATCCAATACCGCATCTGCAGCATAAACTCTACGTCTAAAATATCTGGTTGTCACTCATATGTTGTAACAACAAAAGAAGAAAGTTTTGTAATTGAAAGTTCTCTTTCGAAAAGCACAGGACATGATAGTTGCATTAGCCTTGGACGTGGAAGTCCGCTCATTGATTCCACAAATATTTCTTATGCTAAATGTGCATACAATGCTGCTTATACTTGTTATGATAATCCATCATTTCATCGAATAAATTTCACATCAATATTTAATAACACAGCGGACAAACAATGTGTCATTTACCATGATAATGATGGTAAAAATCATTATGTTTCTTACTGCAATGTTATTAATAACAATCTCAAGGAAAAAGGTGATAATTATGGAATTGTTCTTAATTATGGTTTTAATCTTCTTGAAATCAGTTTCTGTGTTTTCTCATCAAATTCTGGCCCATGTTTGTTCTACAATCTTGATCATTTTGGTACAAAGCTTGTTGTTAATCAATGTTTTATTGATGATAATAACAATGTTGATGAAATAGATGACTTCGCTTTTGAACCTATGAGTCTTAATGCAACAAGCCAACTTGTTCTCAGTCTTCCTTATATTACTACAGAATTATGTGTTGATTTATCTCTTATGAATGATCATCGTGAAGACTCAATTGATCCAAATCAAATTTCATTCTTATTTTCATTTTTTATTTTCATTAGTGAAGCGAAATGAACTTCATATTAAATTGTTTTTCATGATTTAAACATATTTAATTGACTAAAACAATCAAACCAATGAAAATATTTTTCGATTAAAAATCAACATTACCAAATCTATTATATGTTATCACATAATGCTTTCATTGACATGAAATGCATAAATTATATATAGAAAGCACTTGAGGAAAATTGGTTGTGAAGATATGAAGAATAAGGAGGAAAAATCAATCAAAAAGCTAAAAAACTTGAAATATAAGAGTTTCGAACAATATAAATACTATATATGTGTCAAATTCATGAAAAAACAAAAAAAAAATATTTTAGTAAACGAATTTTTTTAGAAATGAATTCCGATGGTATCCAATCTTTAGAAGAGCAGGACAACGTTCATCCACAAAGCGATTCTCAAGTAGATCCATCTTCCTATGACGAAATTGAACAACTACGGAAAGAAAATGCGGTTTTAAAATCTCAACTCGATCGTGCGTGCAATAATACAGCAGATTTAGAGATCCTTCATAAAGGAAAACGTGAACTAACATCAAAACTAATCGAAGCAAATCAAAAAACCGAATCGTTGCAAAATAGATTAAAAATTGCTCAGCAAAGGAACCAAGATCTCGAAAAGAAGATCAACTCATACTGCCTCCAGATCACGAACTTGAATACGGACATAGATAAGAAGAATAAAGAGATAACTGAAAAAGATTCGAATATTGCAGAATTAAATATTAAAGAATCCAACGCAGAAAAGGCAAAGACTGAGCTATCTACATTCTTTACAGAGATTTCCTCGCTCGCTGATCAAAAAATTCAAACTTTTTCTCAAGTTTTAACATTTTTAAAGTCGATTTTTCAGCAACATCAGTCGGAAATGGACGAAATTAGCAAAGCACACCATGATTCCGAACAAAATATCGTATTATCTCTTAAGCAAATGGTTAAAAAATCTAAAAAATTAACAAAAGACAATGAAATATTAAACGAAAACAACCAGAAACTACATCAGTTGATAGATACAGCGAAAGATGCAATAAACACATCAGAAGAACAAATACAGAAACTTGTAGAAGATAATCAAAATTTAGAAACTAAACTCAACGAAAGCATAGCAAATTCACAGCAATTACAGCGCGACATTGATCAATTAAAGTCAAAACTCGAGCAAAATGAACAAAAATACGCTGATGATACACAAAAATATCAAGAATTACTTAATATGCGAGATACAAGAATTGATGAACTCAAAAACATCATGAATAGCCCAGAACAAACTGGTGCAACAAGGATTTCAGAGCTCGTACAAGAAAATACACAACTTAAAATCGAAATAAATCAAATTCGCGACCAAAAGAGTCAATCTGATGAATTAGAAAAGAAAGTTGAGCTCAAATTAAGACAAGCATTGGCTAAAATCAACAGCCAAAAAGAAGATTTGCAAAGATACAAGAAAAAGCTTCATAATTTCAGCAAAGACAAGATTAATAACACAGAAAACCTGCTCAAGAAAGAGATAGAGCAGTTAAATCAGCAAATTACGAAGTACGCGAAAGAAATCGATAGTTTAAGAACGAAATTACAAGCAGCAGAAGCTTCACACATAGAAGGAGAGTCAGCATACGCTGCAGTAAAGAATGATAATGAAAGGTTGCAGAATTCCATTAACAATCTCGAAAATATAATTAATAATCAAAGAAATGAAATCAATTCTTTAACAAACCAAAGGAATAAACTCTTTCAGTTAGGTCAGAAATCAATACAAACACTCACCAAATACGAAATATCATCCAGAAACGCACAACAGAAGATTTCCGAGTTGACATTAAAATCTCAAAAAGCAACAAAGAAGATAATCCCAGAATATATACCACAATCGGACTCAAACATATTGACGACCATATCCCAGGGACTCATCCCGCTCGTTGACCAGCAAATTCGCGACAAACTAAACGCGATTTTAGCAGATTTTAGATTAACACCAAATTTACGCGCGAAATCTGCGTTTAAAGAGATCTCAGACATGATCAAGAACTCTCAGGACACAACCACAGAACAGCAGAAGCAGCAGGCAACAGCAGCATCCAATGTACAAAGCCTTCTAGAGTCAATGATCAAAGGATTTTCATCGATTTTAGGCGCGAAAACAAATGACGACAAAGTTGCAGGAAACGCAATTATTCCTCGCGACGCAGCTTTGATTGACTTCATCTGCGAGAAGACAGCGCAGCTGGAGCTGATTCTCCAGCAGAACGAGTTGCTTTCTCCGCAGTTCGTTTCTTTGGATTTCTTGTTCACTGGAGCCTTCGAAGACAGAAAGAAGACACTACAGGATTTGGCTTGCCGCGGTTTTGACAGCAGAACTGCTTTTGACATTTTCTGCCTGATTTCGCTTGTCAACAGTGCTCTTAATGACGAGCTCACTGCTGTTAGAAACGTCTGCGAGTCACAATCCAATCAGCTCGAAAATATAGAAAGATGCCTTGGAACAAATGACGCAGATTTCATCCAAGAGTCGTTAAGCAACATCGAAAAGAAGATTCGCAAACTTCAAGCGAAGAATTCAAAGCTCAAGCAGTCTATTGTTGTCCTCCAAGAAGAGCGCGAAGAGATCTCAGGAAACGCAAACCTGAAGCCAGTCATAGAAGAATTAAAGAAGCAAGTTGATACAATGACACAAGAACTCGAAAGAAAATCAGCAATTATTCAAGAACTTGAGAACGAAAAGAGCGAAAAGCAGAGAATAATAGAAACGCATGAATCAGAAATAGCAAACTTGAAGAATGAAATCCGCCAGACACAATTCGATCACAGAGCAGAAGTCGCGCAATTCGAGAAGACAATGTTCGCGTCGAATCAAGAAGTTCGCGAAGCAAACATGAAAGCAAGTCAAACGTCAGTAGAATTCGAGTCAAAACTCCAAGAACAGCGCAAGCTCGCTGAAGATGAGCGCCAGCGCATTCTCGCCAAGCAGGATAAGCTCGAGCGCAAGATAGCAGCGCTTAAAGAGAAGATGAGACAGAAAGATGCTGCTTTCAAGTGTCGCGAAAACGACTTCCATAAAGAAACACAGAAATTAATTGATTCGCAGAACCAGCTGAAGCAGAAACTTGCTGATTCTATCGAGTCACTTCGCGCTCAGAGTACAGAGAACACAGAGCTTCAACAGAAGCTCGCAGAGAGTTTGAGAATCAATGAAGGAAAGACACAAGAAATGATGAAGGAAATTTCCAAACTCACCGCATCTAAAAAGGCAGCTGATGTACAGATACAGTCACTGCAAGATCAGATGAAGCGTGAATCTGATCTGATTGCATCACAGTACAACTTCAAGGCCGTTGCAGCGGAAACAAAACGCCAAGAAGAAATTGCTGACTTGAAATCCAATTTCGAGAAAGAAAAGAACAATTTAATTGTTTCTGTGCTTGAAGAGTTTAACATTCTTCACACTTTAGGTGATGATGATATAGACGAGTCCACATTCCTTTCATGTATACGTAAGATAGCGAGTGAATATCGCCGCTTCCATAACTAATTTTTATTTTTTCACTTTTTGTTTTAATTCATACTTGTTAATTTATAAATTTAATTTTCGAAAATCCTACTTTTAATTAATCTACCAAAAATACAAATATAAATCAATAATCAAAAATGTAAAAATTGATCAATCATAATAGTATGTGCTAAATAAAAAATATCAAAATATTTGGTATAAGTCTCATTATTTTACTATGCTTTGTTTTCAAATCTAATTTAAAATTATTCAAAAAATTTGAGTATGAATTATATACTTTTGTATATGAATATAATGTCATATATGGACCATACTATACGAATGCATCGTATAAGTATGTGATAATCAAAAAAAAAACTGAAATATGATAAATCGCGTTCTATTGCTTCACCATAACTAAAACTATGGTTCACACAGGTTGTGTCTAAATTAATGTTGTAAAAATATGATAAATCGCTTATGTTTGATCCTTATTCCAAACCATGGGTAAAGGACATGTAAGAGGTCGATCAAGTTTGGGTGGAATAACTTCTGGAACTTTTTCATCGCATTTAACCTTTTGTTTTGACTGATTTATATTTTCATAATCAATTTTCTTTATTATTGAACGAAATGCTTTCGGTGTTCTCATTGCCTTGAGATATTGAAATTCTTTGACTCTAATTTTCTCTAATGCAAGTACATTTTCTTCATCAATGGGAATATTTCGTTTATATGGCTTTATGCAGTATATTGTTGAATTATTGCCTATATTATACGATTTAAAAGATATTTGCGCGTTCAACAAACAATATTCATAAATAAACAAAATATCATGGTCGAAATACTGATATAATGTCGATATAGGAGATCCAGGGTCTATATCATCAACAGTAATTTCTTTGTCACGTGTTGAAAGCTTTATAGATATATGAATGTTTTGATCATTCATGATTTGAAATGCATTTCTTTACTGAAAAACATAACAAAACTGTTCCTTATAACGATATAAGACTGTGTGAATGTCTATATTTGCTTGTTAAATTTGGTGAGGTTAATTTTCAATAGATATTCAAACTGATTTAAACTTTTAACCTCGTTGAGTGGCTTTTATATCATATCGGACTGTAACTGTATGTTATCATTACGCATCTGAATTGTTCCTAAAATAATCAAAAGCAAAGCTTGATTTTTACATTTTTGAAATATCAAATTCATATATTGGAGTTATTTTTCTTTCATAATGTAAAATATGCCATCATCCGCATAATGTGCCCAAAATATTTCCTTAATCATGGAAGATAACGTTTATATGTGTCAAGCGATCTAAATTGAGTATGAATATTGACTTTTCGTATTTTTTGAGATTTAAAATTTCAATCACATATGAAAATATATCTATTCCGAATGTGATGTTTGCTAATCACATTTAATTTATTATAATGTGAATTATTTAATAATTGCGCTAGTTTAAATCCATTATAATTATCGAAAATGTCCAAAATTTCAACTGATCATAGAATCTTGATGTATTTGAATTTAAATCAAAAATATCATCGAAATATGCCTAAGAATTGTTAATAGAATCATGGTTTATTCATGGAGATATTGAAGTTTTATTATTTAACTGATGCATAAAGTCAATTTTTGCAATAATTCGAATGAGATTGCATAAATATAAGTTAGAATGATATTATGTTAAAATTGCTCCTGAAATCTGCTTATGTAGGGAATTTTATGATCTCGTGCCAAAATATTAAATGTATAGAAATTGAAAAAATTGTTGAACTTTTTTAATGTTGCTATCATAATGTTATAGCTCCAAAAGTCCAAGTATAGTATAGATACATTAGTTATTTGTACCCAAAATCATTTTGGAAAAAAGTCAACAAATATGACATTACGTGTCAAAAACATTAATTTACATGGCATAATTATTTTACATGACAAAAAATAACGCAAATTTTAACGTTATAATGCAAGATCGTTCACAGAAAGAAGTTTTAAGAGATATCTTCGAAGAAAAAGGCATCACTAATCACATACAGGCAATATATTACAATAAACTTGGCGCGCAAATCTTAGCTAAAGGTCCGAAAGATCTAAAAGAACTATTTCCAGTCACAGATGGTACAAAACAAAGCGATGAGTGGAAATTGGGCTATTCTTTAGTACTTGACTACTTATCTAACAAAAATATGCAAAAGACAAAAGATGCATCAATTAATTTTGTTAGTTTAACGCCAGAAAGCAAAAGTTCTGTTGCTCAAAAGCTAGGCTTATCAAATAACACGCAAACACCTTTTTCTGACATAATTCGCGATCAAAAAATGTATCTTCTCTTCAAATCAGATGATTTCGACTACGATCTCCCTTCTACATTCTATCAATCCAAATAAACCTGTTGTTGTTTGTTTCAATCAAATTTATCAAGAAAAAAAAGTTACTATACAATACTGTTTATATTTAAATTGCACCAAAGATGCAATAACAAGCTATTATATATAGATTTTTTCCTTATGATTAATAATATAATTTCAATTGAAAATTCTCTAAAACTTCAACTTATTTCAAACTCTGAATTAATATATACTGCCCATATTAATACTTTTGATGATCCATAAAGTGGTCTATATGTGCAGTAATTTGCTTTTTTAGAATAAATTTGAGTAATTCGGACATATCCATTATCATAACCAGTATATCCTGGAACTGGTGGAGGTATAGTATCTCGCCCTGAAAGTAAAATAGGATTTTTTAAATAATATCTTGAATCAATATTATATCCTTCGGGTTTGTATGAGACTTCGTTAAAAATATAACCAGAGCCTCCACCACCAGGTGATCTATGCTCACCACCAGCTCCACCAAACCATCCACCACCACCTGCCCCTCCATAATTTGTTCCACCGAAGTTTTTATTTGTTCCTCCATAACCAAATGATCCAGGACCACCAGAGTTACCACCATATGCAAAAGAATTTATACCAGGTCCTTGCTGGTTACCTGGGTCGGCATAGCATCCTTTCATATTATCTCGGATGCATTGTGCATCACCAACACCTTTGAATCCAGAACCACCGCCTCCATCGCCTCCATTGCATTCAAGATTAGGACTCCCACCAGAGGCACCACCTCCACCACCGGCTACAATGATACGTGTATTCAAATCTCCAAATCTTAAGCGAATATCACTCGCTCCACCTCCCCTTACTCCATTTCCATATCCCTCTGGAGTATAAACACCACCACCGCCTCCAAATGTTCCAGGAACATTCAAGTTTTTACCAGGAACTGAGTCTCCTTTTGATCCAACATAAACATAAAACAAAGTTTGTGCTGTTAAAAGTAAATCGCCTTGAGAAAACCCGCCTTTTCCACCATAACCAATACCTGTAGTTTTTTTCCTCCCTGATGGTTCTAAATCGGAATTTCCGCCGGCAGCACCCCACACTTGCAGATTATATGCTCCAGGAGGCAGAGAAATCGAATATGGAGAACAATTTATAACATCACATCTAGGATATTTAAACAAAATCGATGTTTCATTGGATTCTGTGTTTCCAGAATACCCATCTATATCGTATTTTGCGAAAATGGTGTTATTTTGGAGAATATCAGTAGAAGCAGATTAAAGCAAAACTGGTTATCCTTAAACCACAATTCATGTAATAAATATTTCGGCAATGCCTTTCGGAATTAGAACAAAATCAGCATCAAAGATATAAGAAATTTCTAAATAATAGATATATAGTAATTACAATCGCATAAACATAATCACTGGATGATAAGGAGTATGATTGATAACTTATTTAACTGGTAATACACAATTTCATTTTAAAAGTATTGTTATTCGAGTTAAATAGGATACGTGACAAGAATTTCATATATACAAGATTAAAAGTTCTACATCATGGATTATAAACGTGTCAATATGTCAAATATATGTAGACTTTATCATTTTTAAACCTTTATAACGAACTTCCTTCTAGATTTATGTAATAATTTATCATCATGCTGTAGAAATCATTATGGATTTCCACGCCAAAATGAATTTGTAAACTCAGCAGCTGATTTTCCAATGATCTGCATAAAAAAATATTCTTGACATTTGTCAAAAAAGTTTTGTTACTTGACCTAATATATTTTTACATGACAAAAATCTTTTCCCCTTTTTCAAACAATATCAAGTGTATAATACACTTTTAGAATAAGATAAAATGACAACCACATCCCTATATAGTTATCACGCATCGAATGAAGCCAATAAGTTCGAAAATATTTAAGATTTTAATTTTCTATGAAAAGCCTGTGTAAATTAGCTGCAAAAAGGCATATCTTTCAACATATGATGCATATATTGCATTTGGTGAAGCTATGCAGGGTTTGCATCAATTTGATAACATAAAAAACAAGTTTGCGACAAACATGAATAAAAAATGTCACTTTTAGTTCCATATGAGATCACTATATATGATATCATACTCTAAAGCAAAAAATGAAATGATGTTACGGGCGTGCACGACCATCAATGGAATACAAGGATGAAGGCAATGGTAAGGAATATTCTATTATAGATGATGGTATAGATCATAAAAGACATCAATGTCTCGGAGATAAGTTTTTTCTGCATGATGAAGATCCTGAAACGTTCTTTGCTAATATTCGAAATGTATTTAATGCAGGAGATGCAATGGAAATGCTCAAATTATTGGATGAAATATGTCAAAGATCCTCTGTTAACTTCTGGAAATGCGATGACTCGTTCAAAACATTCGATATTCCAGGATTATTAATTCATCTTGCGTTTGAAGCATTTCAATCAGTACCATTACCATTATCTAACCGATCTATATGGATTATTGCGAATTTTATGGATCCACCGAATGCAGGATTTATTCCATTTTTTTTAGAAAAGGGATTAATCGATTTTATTGCTTCTTTTCTCACAAATGAAGATTATTTTTTCGAACCATTGATATATGCAATAATTGCGATTACTCATTACTCAGTTGAAGCAATTAATGAAATTATTGCCAAAATTCCTTTAGATATAATCATAGAACTTGTAAGAGCACATGATGCAAGTGAACAGAACAAAAAACAAGATAATAAATGGTCTGTTAGACTTTTACAAATTTTCGAGCAAATTGATTTCAGCGAATGCCCAGAAGAAGTGTTTGTAAATGTCTTAGATACATGCCAGGAGTTTTTGATGCGCACATACTCAGTGCCAGATGATATGAAAATAGTAGTTTCAGATACAAAACATTTATTTAATTTACTTCTCAAGCTTTGCACATCACCAGAGAGATACAATGCTATCGTTCATTTATATGACATCTGTAATGTCACTAATATGTCAATCAGGGAAGGAGATAAAAATTTAGTTGACGCAGCTCTTAGGTTTATTACAAGGTGCGCACCATTTTTCAATGAGAGATACCCATTCCATATAGATTATAACTTGTTATTAACAAAATTCCAATTTGTTAATAAAAGTAATCAGAAAGATA
This sequence comes from Trichomonas gallinae, assembly GCA_008369845.1. Lineage (NCBI taxonomy): Eukaryota > Parabasalia > Trichomonadida > Trichomonadidae > Trichomonas > Trichomonas gallinae. The sequence goes on from MRSU01000182.1 coordinate 29,192, forward strand.
TTAGTTTGCATATCTTAGAAGTTATTAAATACATGATAAATGTATCGCAAATAGAGTTTAATATATTCCTCAATCATATTAACTCTATTGGTATCTTTTGCGATCGAGATGTTTTCAAAATATTACCTTATTCGCACAAAAAAGTAATTTTTGATATTTGCACCTTTTTGGCAAGGAACTCTGATCCATCAAGATACCCAGATTACATAGAAAAAGGAATGATTTTAGTATTCGCTGAAGGATTAAAATTTGAAGATGACGAAAGCAGAATTGTTGAAGCTTGTCAAGCCATAAAGGCTATGCCAGATGATGTAAGGACCAAAAGAAAAGATCTTGTAGAAGCTGATGTTCCACAAATTGTTTTGGATTTAATTGAAGACCTCGAGTTGCAGGATGAAACACATGCAGCTCTAGAAATGCTTATGAATGATAATACTCTTTCTTATCTAATTGAATACGACTGTCCAACAGAACCTGAAGAATGAAGTATTGATAAACTACCATCGGAATAACCTAGTTATATGCAATAATTTCAACTTATATTTCATTCAAAAAAAATTCATACTATAACTATTTCATCAGGTTTTGAATGTGGTGTTAGTCTTAATGCTACAAGTCAACTTGTTCTCAGTCTTCTTCTACACAAGAATGTGGAGCTAGATTCCCTCTTATGAGTATCAAGAATGTTCATCGTGAAGTCACATATGATTCATATCATATTCCATTCTTATTTTCATTTTGCTTTTTCATTAGTAAAAAGTAATGACTTTCACATAAATATTTAGAATCACGATCGAATTTACAAAGGATAACTTTTTGATGTTGCTACTATCATCACAAATATATTAGCAATTGTTGTCCATTTGAAAATATATATTAGTCTAAAAGAGCAAAAGATATATGTAAATCCAGAATAAAAAGTTTTTTTTCAGAAATAATCAAAGAAATATAATCTATAGATCATCTGCATGCTAATTATGAAGTCAAATTCATTCTAACAATGTTCAAAAAATATCTTAAAAAATAAATTTACTAAATTTGCCTGTTATTGGAAAAAATACATTAAAATCAATGAGAAAAAGATATATGTAATTCCAAAATAGATAGAAGCAAAAATAATCTTTCTTATTTTTTCTATTTTAGCGAAATAATCAAAGAAATATCATCTATATATCATATGTATGCTAAATATTAAGCCAATTTGATCCAAACAAAACTTAAAAAATAACGAAAAATAAAAATTGATCAGATTTGCCTGTTATTTAAAAAATAAATTAAAATCAGTGATTAAAATGTATATGCAATTCCAGAATATATAGAAGCAAAAATAATTTTTCTTATTTTTCCTATTTTAACCAAATAATCAAAGAAATACCATCTATATATCATATGCATGCTAAATATGCAGTCAAATCGATCCGAGCAATTTTGAAAATTGTTCAACCAGACCTAGTGAAAATCGCCAAAATGTTTCGATCTAAGTACGACGGTGATGCTACAACTTTCTCGCCAGAGGGCAGAATCCTTCAGGTTGAAAATGCTATGAAAGCCGTTCAGCAGGGTATGCCAACTGTTGGCCTTAAATCTAAAACACATGCAGTTATCGCATGTTTAATGCACTCTCCATCAGAATTTTCATCTCATCAGCCAAAAATATTCAAGATAGATCAACATATCGGTGTCGCTATTTCCGGCTTAACAGCTGACGGTCGCGGTCTTTGCAAATTCCTTCGTAATGAATGCCTTAACCATACATTTTGCTTTGGCACAGAGGCTCGTGTCTCTGACCTCGCTGATACAATCGCTTTACAGTCACAGAAGAAGACAGTTAGATCAGGTAAGCGCCCATATGGCGTTGGCTTGTTAATGATTGGTGCTGGCGTCGATGGCTTACGCTTATTCGAAACATGCCCAAGTGGTCAGCACTGGGAATATAATGCTCAGGCTATCGGCCGTCGCGCACAAGCTGCTAAGACATATCTCGAAACAAATCTTAACCAGTTCCCTGATTGCACCCGCGATCAACTTATCCGTCATGCATTAAGAGCTCTTAACGACTGCAAATCGCGCGAAAGTGACTCTCTCGAAGCTATTGCTGTCGGTGTTGTTGGCATAAATGAACCATTCACAATACTCGAGGGCCCAGATCTCGTACAATTCAGTGAATAAACTTTTTTCTTACAAATTAAAAATAAAAATATCAATATAATTTTAAAAAATCCAATTTAGAAACGATCCGATTCTTTACTGATGCTAATAGCATATTGGTGGTAACGAAATTACTTATATCGCTAAAAATATGAAATTTCAATTAAAATTTTGCATGTTCTGCAATAAAATTCGATCTGATTGCTACATTACCATATATAGAGCTATAATGATTAAAGCTACTGTTCTTTTTAAGCAAATAATATTTCAAAAATATTTTTCGACACTATGTCTGCTTTAACATACGATAAAGTTAAATTTCTACTATATTGTTATAGTAATATGTTTGAAACATTGCATTTACTCTTCCGAAAATTGAATTTGAAAATATCTTTATGATTTGAAGGCTATCTTTCATTTTACACACTATTATTACAATTTTAATGTATTATATCCAATGTCTGAGAATGATAAGCTATGAGCACCATTGAAATTATAGAGAAAATGAAACATGTCAAAGAAGATTTGTTTACAATGTCAGATTGGTTTAAAATGTGACATTGTAAAACAATAATTTGATACATAAAATTTTACATGACATAAATAAAATTTATAGTCACTTTTAAAAGTTGACAATGTAAAACATTAATTTGACATATGAACATCTACATAACATAAATTTGTTTGTCACTTTTAAAAAATACCACAATGGCAATTATATGAATAATATCAAGCAATTCAATGATATGGTTCTATACGGAATAAATTATCAAAAGAAATAGAGTTTTATAGTCATCACCGTTTCTCTTGGAATCACCATGACTTAAGGGTCCGCGACCAAATAGCGGTCTCAATTTTTCAATGCGGTATTGAAAATTATCGTTTTGCCCAGAAAAGTAAACTCACTTTT
>MRSU01000185.1:0-19363 GCA_008369845.1 Trichomonas gallinae
TTCTGTGCTCCAAAAAGACTTCAGTTCTAGGACCGTTATGATTTTAACGTCATTTCTATCGTCATTGGTACACCTCTCTTAATCTTATGCTTGAGGATATGATAGGATGAGTTTGTAAATTATATTATGTATCCCAACTTTCTCTCCCAATCGAAATGCAAAATATTTATTGGGTATCATATGTTTGTGGAAAAAGGTGCAACACGTGAAAAATAGACAAACGCTGCATTAGAAGCTTAATCAAGTCCTCAAACTCTATATAGGATTTGTACACATCATTTTCTAACTTCATGAAATGACCAATTCATTCTAATTGTTGAAACCTCAATATTCTGATTCTTATAATTGAGGTTTAATCTCATATCATTGTAAAAAATATAAATTTTCAAAACAAATACAAACAAACATTTATTATTAAGTTTCTGCCAAAGAGGGAAGTTCAGGAAGTTCTGCTCTACATACAGGACATGTGTATTTATGTTCAAGCCATTGCTTCAAACACGAATAATGAAGACAGTGTTTGCATGGTGTGATGATTGGATCTCCCATTGTAACAGGGAGCAAACATATTGGGCATGTAGCGCCTTGTGGGATTTTCTCCCTTGTATACTTTGGTTTTCGAGTCGATAATATAAAATCTGTCAAATGCTTTTGGAATAATAAAGCAAGAGTCTGTGTAATAAGAGAAATTAGGACTAATATAAACATTCTGGGTGAGTATGCCTTAAATATACTCAACTTATAGAGAAAACAATAACCGAAAAATAATATACGTGAAAGTGAGGAATATAACAAAACGCTTATTCCTGGTGATGCATTGAAGCCTGTACTAATGTTCAAGAATATCTGCGCGCTCCAAGGAAGCGCTGCAAACAAAACTTGGAAAATTGAAAAATAATTAGTGAGTTTTGTACAAATGAATATGGAAACAAAACTCAGTACTATATAGGATATGGTTGATATAGTTATTGACTGTTTTGGAATGGCGATCATCGATCGAATAATTTGCGGAAGGGCCTCGACGACAAATAATGCTAGGTAAACGATGATTAAAAAGTAAACAAGATACTGTGGAGCGAGTTCAGTGATGAATTTATCAACTAAAATGGAGATCATTGATGTATCGAAAGAAAGCATCAAAATCATCGCGGTTATAGATATTAAATTACGATCTATATATGACTTTGGGATTTTTCTTAGGTTAAACCAAGATAAATGACTGAATAAAAATATTAATGCAATAATAACGCAAAATTTGGTTGATTCCGCACGAAGTGCTGGTATTCTTAAGAATCTGCCTGTGAAAAAGTATGATAATGCGATTGATGTAAAATTCCCTCTTATATTCAGTGGTAAATATATATAATTATCATCAGAATTGTTATCAATATCTTCATATTTCATCACGAAGCGTCTAAAAGAATCAAAACCTGAATTTTTGAACGATGTTATTATTTTAAAAACGTCGTCATTTGATAAATCGTTATCAAATATGTCCTTAAAGAATGACATATTGGTGCATATATCATATAGCGTATCATTTGTCCATGATCCCATTAAAATTGTCGATCTAGATAATGAACTTCGATAACCGCAGACTTTTATTGACTTAAGTATGTATGAATTCTTCATTTCATCACGAAATGAAAGCGTACCTTTATAATGAGTATACCATAAGTCTGAAATAATCGTTTTTAGATTTAGGATATAAGTCGCTGATTGAGCTTCATTTAAAAAATCATTGATATACGATACCTCAGTCCAATTGCCACTTATCGCAAAGTCATAATCGAATCCTCTCTGTTTCAATAAGATAAAACAAAGAAGAAACATTTATAAAATTTTAAAAGTATTGAATTTAATCGGATCCTTGTGAAAAATGATCGCTATGATCCAATAAACACAAATATCAATTAATTTAGACTTATAATGATCAAAAATTTTATCTGTTTGATTTTGATCTAAAATCATTAACTCAACGCATACAGATACACATGGTGGATACCATGCATCGATCATTTTGTTTCATTTTCTCGTTTTCGAAAAATTATTGAGAGTTTTCCGACCCGTATACAAAACATAAATCATGACAGCGAAAAATAAGCCCATAACAGGCAGGAGAAGCATTGCACAATGAAATACTTCAACAGTTCATCGTTAATTACAATTTTCAATACAATGATTTTCAGACTTTTACGGGTGTGACAACGGAACGTAAACATGATTGAAAACCATCATTATCTGGCTTTCGACTATTTTCATTTTGAATTTCATTGAAATTTGAATCATAAATAATCGTAGTGTCATAATTTTCAAAATGAAAATGAAACAAAAAAAATATGAAAAAAATTAGGCCAACAAATAAAAACAAGACGTATTTAGCCCATATTCAACATAGTGATATAGTTGTCCGCTAATATTTTTATCACTCTGCCTTCTTAATAGAAATTATTTCGATGAAGTTGTTTTGACTTCCAAGAGTTGAAGAAAATTCCTCAAATTATCTATTTTGACTTGTATTTGTTCTGCTCCTTCACGAATTTGATTGGTAATTATATTAATCACAATGAAAATACGCGAAAATGAAATTATAACTTCATTTTTCATCATACAAATATATGCTATTCTTGTCAATGATTTTTAAATAGTTTTGAATGATGTTATTTTGTTGTCTTGTTTTCTTTTAAGAACAGTGCCATAATATTTTGTGCATTCACTACTGAAGAAAAAATACACAAAAATTTCAACCATGACAAACTACAAACAAATTTTATAAAATAACAAAAATGATATCAAGAAAATGAAGATAAATCTATCTTCTGAGAGGTGTATTTCGCGCTGAAATTTGTTGGAATAAGATGAACATCTTTCATCGGAGGATTTTTAATTTGATATTTTCGTTCTCGAACAAGATTCCAATCTATTCCATCAAAGAACTTCGAATTCTGTATTTTATCTAGTGTCAAACGTTCTTTTGGATCTTTCTTTAGAATATTCGTTATCAAATCTTTAATTTCTGGTGTCGCGTGTTTAGGAAATTTAAGTTCATCATTTAGAATTGCTGATGCAGTGTCTTCTTTATTACGCCCAGAAAATGGTGTGTATCCAAAACTAATTTCGAATAAAAGAATTCCATAAGCCCAAATATCGATCATGCTGGTATATTCAACGTGTTTTATCATTTCAGGCGACATGTATGACATTGTTCCGCATATTTCTGATGCTGATGCGCTTTCAAGTGAAAAGCCGAAATCTGTGAGTAAAATATGGCCATCTAGATTTAAAAGTATGTTTTCTGGCTTAAGATCGCGATATATAATATTATGAGAATGCAGAAATTCTAAAACAACAAAAATTTCAGCCATTATGATTTTTATATCTTCATTTGTTCTATTTGGAGTTCTACTCATCCAGAAATTTAGATCACCACCAGGTGCATATTCCAAACATAATGAGAACATTTTACTATTTTCAACAATACTAAGTTTTTTGATTATCATTGGATGTTGGAATTTGGTGAGAAAATTATTTTCGTTTTTTAATGATTTCATTGCTGCCTGGTTATCTTTATTAGCAGTTTTTAAAACCGCTAATCGACTTGTGCTTGTATTTTGAACTAAGTAGACGTTTGAAGTGAATCCAGAGCCAATTTTACAAATAATTGAGAACTGTTCGTATTTATCTGTTATTCCCGAATGTTCTAATATTGTTTTGAATTTAAATTTAAGTTCATTTCGAAGATTTTGATTTTTTGAACAAAGAATGATAGATTCTAGATTGGAAAATTTCAACTCTATGGCATCATTTTCAAGTTCTGTGATCATTAATGCTTTATTCATTGGGTATTGAATATCGTTATTTTCGTATTTTTCATCTCTGCTGATAATGAAGGTGTTGTCGTCGAAGAAAACTTTCCTGCGCATCCAAATACCTTTTGACGTGCCTTTACGACTCAGCCATCCTTCAAACATTACAATTTTTCAAAAACAAAAATGAAAAATTGAGAATGTTAGAATTTTTTGATCAATTTTAACTTTTCATTACGCTATTCGCCAACAATTATGAATGATTCGATGAAAATATCTCAAAAACATTCAATTTTATAGATAAGGTGAAGCACACCAAGGCTTTTGAAAGCATTCCTTACTACCTATGTCCTAAGATGGACTCAACTCTTTTATATTTTATTCACAAGTTCATTTCTTTCAGAATTTTTGTCAAAATATATATTTTAAAACTTCAAAAAGATAGTCCAGTAGGGATAATTGCACACAAGTTTATAGTGGCAAATGAAGTATTTTACTAATTCAAAATCAAAATAATTTTCTACTGGATTTATTGCTTTAATATAAATTATAAAACTAGAGGACAATCCATATATGCCTATAGATTTTATTTATGTACTCATCAATACCTGATTTGCAATAATAATTCATCGATAACTAAAATTAATTTAAAATATCAGATTTTAGTTTACAATATATTTTTGACATATAAAATTTACAAATTTATTGAAATTTTGTCAGTTTTTAGTTTACAAAATCAAATGTCAAATCAACTTACCATTGATGTTACTTTATTAGGAACAGGCACAAGCGCTGGAATTCCATTTCTAAACTGCGACTGCGAGACTTGCACGTCACAAGATCCGCACGATCGTAAGTATAGATGCTGCGCGGTTTTGAAAATCTCAAATGGTCATAATTTGCTGATAGATTGTGGCACAGATATTAGAAAGTGTCTTATTAGAGAAAATATTACTCACATTGAGGGTATTTTAATCTCTCATTGTCACGCGGATCACGTTCATGGTCTTCCTGATCTTGTAAAATTCTACAAAGGAACACCGATTCCAATTTTCTGTAACGACATTTGCGCTAGACAGCTTATTGAAAAATTTGAATCATTGGTCAAGGGAGAGAACAAGAAATTCGATATCACAGTACCAGTAGAGCCATTTAGTATATGCGATGTAACATTTACACCCATTCCTATTGATCATGGAAAACTGAAAATCTATGGATATAGATTTGGAAATGCAACATACATAACAGACTGCAGCCACGTACCAAATGATTCATATGATATCATCAAAGGCACTGAAATCCTTGTTCTTAACACCTTGATGGATACGCCTCATACGACACATCTTAGCCATCCTGAAACACTTGAAGAAATTCGTAAGATTCAACCAAAGATTGTGTACTTGATCCATGTTAGTCACAAGCATAATCACAATTGGATTCAAAATTACTTTGATGAAAACAAACTTAACTATCCTGAAACAAAGGATATTCAAATCACTATAGGATATGATGGCCTTAAACTTGAAAAAGTCAGTGTTTAATAATTTTAATTTTTTTTTATTTGTTTGTAAATTCCTAAACTATGATTATATTTTGATCGATATTCTCAAATATATCAATATATTATACTCATCAAAAGATGATAACAAATATGAATTACATGACAAAATTTTTTAGAATTGAATGATGTAAAATAGTTTTATTTGTGGATTAATAATATAATTTGATTTCGTGAGTCCGACATCGTTCATCGGTTAGGATAAGCGGTTCTCATCCGCTGGAGCGGGGTTCGACTCCCCGTGTCGGAAAACTCTTTTTTCTTTTTTTCAAAAATTTTATTACAGCGTCAAATTTAATGAAGACGAAAAACATAGAACCATCATTAATGGTTTCCGGAGATAACTCATACGGACAACTCTGGTGCAAGAAAGAGACACAGGTTACAGCGAAATTCATTAAATCTAACTTATTTCCATATGAATCAAAAATTTCTCGCATAACACAGATATCGGCATGGAATCAATCAATTGCATTTGTTTTCGATGACTTCAAGATTATATTTAGGCCAGAAAATGGCGCAATTCAAGAATTTTCAACAGGAATTTTACGCCAAATCTGCTGCCTTGAGAATAACGTTCTTGCTCTTCAGTTTGATGGTAAAGTTTACAGCTGTTTTGATAAAAAATACTACAATTCTAGCGGATACACTCGAATTGCTGCATCAAATAATTTTGTTGTCGGCTTAAATAACTCAGGCAAAGTTTATCTCCTCGGATCTGTTGATTCTGCTGAGAAAGAAATCGGCTCCGATGCCAAAGCAATCTGTTGCACTGCAGATAACATTTTTATGATTAAATCTAACTGCATAACTGTTTGGTCTAGCGAATCATCCAACGACATCGAAACATCTACAACTATTATTGCTGGTTATGGATCAGAAACAGAAGCATTATTTATAGATACAGAAGGAAATCTCTGGCATTACGACAGCGATGCTTTACTTCAAGTATTTGGTCTTCCTCCAATAGTTTATGCATCTGTAGGTGTTCAACACTACGCTGCTATATCATATGATGGATCATTATATACATGGGGCTTCAATCCATCTGCTCAGCTTGGAATTGGAAGTGATAAGCCTTCTAATGATCCTTTCCATGTTCTTGATAATGCTAGATTAGTCGCATGTGGAACACATCATACTTTAGCTATTTGCGGCGCTTTACCAGAAGTTCCACAGGGCTTTAATACAAACGTAATGTTGAAAACCGCAAAACTCTATCCAAACCAAAAGTCTGTTGTGTCTCGCGCTGAACTTTTATATTAAAAATTATTTTTTATGAATCTTTGCTTGAAAACAATCTATTTTGCTTGCAAATCAGCAAAATTTCACATCATCACATATAAAAACTAATCATATCAAGTAATTAGTAAAAATTTATTTTTCATGTATTAATATACAGCTGTATCATCAATATGATCAAAAAAATGTTATATGCAATATTAGGATGCATGCATTTATATTCACTTTTCCTAATGTGTTTATAAAATGTTAACTTGTTTAAGGGTCCGTTACGCCACCAAATAGCGGTCTCAATTTTTCAATGCGATATTGAAAATTATCGTTTTGCCCAGAAAAATAAACTCACTTTTTGAAGAGATCTAATGCGCTAACAACATGCGCCGCTTTGTAGATGGTGCTGGCATCATCTAAAAAATAATTCTCTCGCTTAATTTTTTTAATTAATCGGCTCTTATACTCACTTTTGGAGAGGCATCATCTAAAAATAGACGATAGACCGCTATTTGGCCAGAGCGGACCCTTAATATATCTTTTTTTTTTTTTTTTTTTTTTAATTTTAATTTTAGTTAACTCTAAAGAATCACGATAATAGTTGTATCTAACACATCAAAGACATAATTACATCAAATGGTGTACATCTGTCTCAGCATATATTTCTTTAACACCGGAATGCTTGTAATTATACTCAAAAATAAATACAATGAACATTAGAGAGAGTTCTATATGAAAATGATCATATATCCTAATACATGAGAGATGTTTTTGCGAACAATGGCGAGAAATAGGCATCAAGCTTAAGAAGTACATATTTTACAACAATATAATATCATAGGTAGCGTAGAACACATATGTGATCGTTATAAATAATGAATACATTTATTTAATTGAAATTTTAGTATCTATTTCACTTAAATTTGATGAATATAACCTCTTGTTTCTAAACAAGTCATGTATAGTAAATTTACATGGCATATCAATGATCAAATCTGACAATAAATACTGTTTTTGACGTGTAAAGATAGTTTTACGTGTCAAATTTATGATAAGCCAAGCTCAGAATGTCATCACGAGAAAAAGTGCTCGAGACAAATAAACCTTTCAAATATTGAATGGTTTACACTCAAATCGCCTCGAGACGCATAGAAATTCCAACATCGAATATTTATATATAAAATGGCACCGTGTCCTGATTAAATAGCAATTTTAAAGATAGTATATGATGATTCACATATTAATGCTTAGATTTTAAATTTTTTTTTTCAACAAAATCGAAATTGGTGAACAATTTTTATGTCATTTTGCTGGAAAATGTGTCAATTAGTGATATTTATATTTAAAATTAACATAAAAAAATTCCGAAATTTCACGCAAAAAAAAAAAAACTAAAAAAAATGATTTGTTTTCTTTTCTCTTTATCTCGATCGTACAGAATCTGCCCGGAAAAGATTCCCAGCAAAGACGACCTTTACTTCGACAAGAATATCAAGGCCGAGCACTGGACATATTTCACGATTAAATTGAATGAATCTCAAATCGGAGTCAGAGTTAATCTATCGACAACAGGCAATGCATCATTTTACGTTGGAACAAATGGACATTGTCCTTATAAAGAAGAAAAGCCATTTTTCAGAGGTGGAAACGTGAAAAATAAAATGTTTACAATTTGGAAGTATTCTACATTATCTTTTCCAATTGGAATTTACGCAGATGAAGAAACAAGTGTTACAATGTCATTCTCTCCAATCAAATTCGAGATTCCTGATTTACGAAAATATGTTTGGAAGGCATTCGCTGCTGTTGCAATTGTATTCACTGTTTGCGGCTATTTGTACGATCATATACCATTTTCAAGCCTCAAATTCTGGAAGAGGACAGATAAGAGAAGGAGGCGCAACAAGAAATATTAAGATATTGCTCTTGAACAATAATAGAAATCACACTACAAATGTTAAATAAAATGTATAAGTTTTAAATCGATTTTGCCACTATTTTTAAATAATTTATTCTATTTTGGTTCAACAACATTGAATATGTTGTCACATGAAAGTATTAGAGCTAAATAATTTCTTATTTCATAAATTTATTAATATCAATACTATTTTCGATATTTTTGAATATTTACGCTTAAATTGAAATTTTTATTTGATTAACGATATATATAGCACAGAACATTTTCATTTGTATATAGTGTTGGGCCAGATATCAAAGTTTTATCGAAAATGATATTTCCCTGATAAGAGTATAGATTATTTAAGAATAGGAAGGAAAAGTAGTTATTCTAATAAGTAGAAAAGTTTGAAACTGAATAATTTTAATAAAAAAAATATTTGATATTTCGCTAAGAATAGTAAAGATTATATAAGAATAGGAGTAAATATGATTATTCCTCAATGCCTAAAAGCTTGACAGCGATTAATTTAAAAAATATATATATTTGATTTTTTGCTATAAATAAAAAAGATTATAAAAGAATAGGATGATTAAAGACCATTTTAATAAATGTAAGAGCCAGATATTAGGAAAATATAAAAAAAGAAATATTATCGATATTTTGCTGAGAGTTGTCAAGATTATATAATAATAGGAGGAAATATTACTATTTTTTAATGTATAAAGGCTTGACAACAAAATTATATAAAAAATATGAAATATTTGGTATTTCGCTAAAAATAGTAAAAATTATATAAGAGTAGGAGGAAAGAAAGCTATTCTAATAAGTAAAAAAGCTTGATAACCAATAAATAAAGAAAAAAATGTAAAAAAATTGACACTTTTTTTGCTCGTTTTAGAAAAAAATCATGAAAAAACTTCCAACATCGAAATTCGAGCAACAAGACTTCATTGGAACAATGAATCCTGAAGCTCTCAAGCTTCCAGCACTAAATAATAAAAAAAAGCCGCATCCTTACGAAAGATTTGCGGAGTTAGCATTAAAAATCGACAATATCGTTAATGAAATCGACGAAGAACAAGAGAAAATCAATGATATACTTAATGCAGAAAAACCTACACCATTTTGCACGTTCAAAAAGTGGTTAAACGACTTTCAAGATCGAATCAAAGAAAGAGACACAGAATTAAATATTTTCTCCAAGCATTTAACTTCTTTCCGCGAAAAAGTTGATCCTACATTCGTAGAAGTTGATTGTGCCAATGAAAAAACGCCATCATATGACACTGTTTCTTATTCTCTTTTAGTTTCGAACGAACAACGCAATTTCTTCTCAAAGAACGACATAGTCCACCAAAATAACGAGCTTAAAATCCTCATACACCAACAGCAAGAAGCCATAATGAATTTACGACAAAGACTGAAAATTTTCGAAGATTTCCACAAGAACAACGCGATTAAATTCACTATAGCATCACTAAAACAGGGATCAATGCCTATGGCACTTGCAGGCGCTGCTCCAACACGTGCAAACGAGCTGAGAGCGAAACAAAAAATTTTGTCTGCTGAGTTAGTTCAGCTTGTTAAGAAACGCATAGAATTGCTGAAGAAGCACAACGAGGAGAGATACATACTCCGTCACGAGAAGATACTGCACGCGAAGGCTTTGATGATTCAGAGAGTGTGGCGCGGCTACTTGGCGAGAAAGCACATCAGGTATCTACACAAGTGCGCAGTCATGATTCAGAAGCACGTCAGAGGCTGGCTCGTCAGATATCAGCAGAAGATTGCTATGGAAGACCTCATCATGGAGCAAGCAAAGATAACAACACACGCTACAGAAATGCCATCCCCGAGATCCACAGGAAATCCTCCTGAAGCAGAACATGAAAATAATGATAATGATAATAATTCAGTCAAGAGTGGAGAAGCTGCATAAATTTCTGGATATTTCTGTTGAATCTAATAGATAGATTCAAATCGCACAGCTTATAACTTTATGCCACAGATATATATAAGAGAAAAACGATTGTTAGTTAGATGATATTAACAAACAGAAATAATATAATGAATGCGGTAAATCTGCATATATAGTTACAGCCCATCTATAAGAGAGAACATTTTTATTATTTGTTAGTTATTTGATATATTGTTTAAAAATGAATTTAGCATATTTTTTAATCCAAGCTTTTCAAAATAATAGCTCTGCATGGCTTGGCTACCCCTGCTATAATATGATATAAGATATAAATCATTAATTAACTGACTTTATTCATGGAACTCAGACTTCATTAAGATTGAATCATGAAGCATTCATTAAGGCAGTAAGACTGATTTTTGTTATTAATATTATAAAATTAGATAATATTGTGATTTTAACGATTTCATCTATTTCTGTTGCATGATATATATATTGAATAGGATAATTCTATAAAACACACAAAAAAGAAAATAAATTACTGAACAATTTCCTTCACAGAGCCAAATAATTCGATGTTGCAAAGCCCTAAATAGTTATTTCCATCTGTATTAACATCGACTTGCCTCAGTCTTATGTATCTGTAGTAGCGGGGCTTCAGGCACTTGAAAGTTCCGATTGCGAAAGGATTATTGAGAATCTCGCTGTTCCTCTGTTCATCGATTGTTGACCAACTCGTCAAATCATTTGATCCTTCAAGGTTCCAATTCTTCAGGTGGCTGGACCCATTTCCGTCTGACTTGATAGAATACCATGAAGGTGCAACATTATTGTTTATGAAGTCAATCATCACCCAAGAATCCGGCTGATTACGAGTGTAAAACCATCCGTTCCATTTGTAGTCGAGAATCATCCACGGCTGGCTTCTCTCCTTCGAGCTGCTTGTGACCTCAACTAGATTCGCGCTGTGTGGATTCTGTCCGACCTCTTTATTCATGCTGCTCAAAATTCCTTCAAAAGGATTTCCTGTGAACTCGAAAGTTTTGATTTTTTCGTCGGCTTCGTTGTTTTTGCTGTTTGTCGTCGAAAAGTATCTATCTGCAGCCAGTGTCGTTGGAACAACATCGTGCCTGAGGCGCTCGCAGATGGCAGACCATACAGGGCCCGTGATATTGCTTGGATTGACGAGTTTCAGGAATCTTGTGATGCCCGAAGTCGAAACATATTCAAACGAAACATTTCTAAATAAAATTGTTGAGTTTGGATTTGGATTCTGCTGGCAGATATCGAAAATTAGCTCTACAAGCCAGTCTTCGTTTTCTATGAGTAAATCTGGGCAAGAAAGAATTTGATCAAGAATATCAATATCAAGTAATGATAATTCCGTTCTTGAAACAAATGAAATGTTTTTAGCAACATAACTGATTTCATCTGTGATGTTTTGACCAAATTCTATCTTCGATTTTATGATATTTATGATATTTTTAGTAGATAATGAAGAATTTGCCAGTAAAACTTGATCAGCGAAGCTAATAAGCTCTGGATTTTGTAAAGCTACTCCTATTTCTTTTACATGCGGTGCAAATTGTTTGGAAATTTCGAATTTTTGTCCAGAAAGAAGTTTATTGATGAATGTGTTAATCATTTGTGAGTTTTTACATGTATTTTCGATGGTTAAACTTGTGAAAAGTGGGTCTTGCTTAATCATTTTAGCAACCAATGGAGAAATAAAAACAGCAACATGCTTTCCACACTCAAAATCCACGCCACTGACTTTGAATGTGAAAATGTCTTCCTCTCTAACAGGCAAAGAGGCGACGTTTGCGAGGCCTGATGAAGATAAAGAGAAGGTCATAATTTTATTAGAAATTAAGACCAAATTTACTCTGAATTTTCCTGCAACACAACAGTGATAGCAGAAACATCTTTTTTATGATGAGATGTAAATTTTATATTATGAAGGGCGTTGAAAAATTATACAGGGGTAATCAATATACTAGTCGCGAATTTATAGATAAGGGTACACCAATAATATACACATGATTATTTTCACTTTTTACCATTGAATCATCATTGGAAAAGATATATTTAGTTATTGGAATTTTGATCACATGATATAACCATGTTTGATTCGCGACATGAAGAGAATGAATATTTTATAAAGCATAAGAATCAATACTGCGCGATTTTTATGAAATTTAACGATGTTTGTATCATCCTTTTGTTGTTTTTTCTAACTTTACTTTTTTTACAAATTCGTGATGCTAAATATTCTACATTTCAAAATATTGGATCACTAATAGTCATGCTAGAACATCAGCCATGCGAATAGTAATGTTGATGAATGATATTTAGGCTGTAATGAGAGAATTTTGCAATCCATATTACCTTTTTTTCCACATTGTTTTGTTGTACAACAAATCATGCAAAAGCTTGAAGAACAGTATGATATTTTTCAAGAATGAATTTTTGTATATCATATTATTCATCTTCGAATAAGCTTAGTAATGCTGAATCAGCGACTGCGGCTTGGAATTTGAGCTCGTTTTCTCCGTCGTCGAGTATATCCTTCACTGTATCAATCAACTCATCAGTGACAAAAGAAGCTAAAGCGAATTTAGATTCATTTTCTTCGAATTCGTGACAAATTTTGGAGATGCACTGAAGGACGTGGATTGATATTGCAGGTGTTCCCATGTCTAGCCAGTCCTGGAAATATGTGAAGATTCCTTTGTTCACGAAGTAGTCGACAAACTCGAATTCTTTGTGTATCAAAACAATGCAGACGAACTGGATGATCTCAGACTTCAAAGCAAAGTTATATACATCTAGGTTACTCATCAACTGATCCATGTACTCCATGTTGATCAAAAACAACGATACTTCGAAAGAATGCTGAATTAATGATGTCAATAACTTAACGAAAATTGTTTTAAAGAAATCCGAGTGTTCTTCAAGAATGCATGGCATAATTTGGGCTGCTAGGCATTTAATTATGCCGCTCCTTCTTTCTGGCTCTATTCTACCCATAAATCTCTCAATCCATTGGAAAGAAAAATCACATCTATATAATATCAAAGCTAAAGTGAGTATTATGTTTTCTGAAATAATACTGGATTCATCAGAGTAATTGAAATCTATCTTTGATATTATATCGGCAAGCAGAGTTGGGTCAAAGAATTTCGATGAAAATAAATTGAAGAAATGAATATAATACTCATGAATGTCATGGCCATAAATATCAAGCAAATTAAGAAATAGATCAATTTTGGCATCATTCATGAAAGCAATTCCAAAATCTGTATTATAGTCGAATAAGTTCGATAATATGCAAAGAGACTGATAGCATACGTTATAGTCACCAGATCCAAGAAGATTTTGAAGTAAAATTAAAATATTTTCTTTTGATAAAAATATTTCTTCAAATAGATTTTCCTGTTGTGTAAGAGTTCTTGCTATTGAAACTGACATTGTAACGATATTATTATCTGAATATTGCATAAAAAATAATAATTGTTTGATAATTTCTTCTTTAACTTCATCTTCTGTATGAGAGACAACAAATTTCGTAGATGTCATGCTTTTAATTCTCTCTAATTGTGATATAAGTTGATTTTCATCAGATGGCTTCTCAAGAATCGCGTTGAGTTGTTTTAATTCCGCATTTAATTGGTTTGTATCGTAAATTAGTGGCATTTCAAGCTCTGGGTCATCAATTTTGTTCGCTGCTAAAATCTCATCTTTGTATTCATCATCCATCCAATTAAAATAATGAATTTATTCTTTACATAATCAGGATTTAGTATAACATCTCTCCAATATTTCATTTGGAAACTATATTTTCGTTCTTTTATTTAGATAAAATTTCAAAAAAATATTTTACGACGAAATTAAGAAAAGAGAAGAATTGAAAGATCATATTGTTTACAGGATGTTAGATATAAATTCCTATTTATGATTATTTAGATTTAATAATATCAAATATCTATAGAATACAGCTGTAATGGTTTAATAATAAACAAGTGTGAAGAATATTGATGATATAGTAAGTAAATAGATAATATCGTTCAATATAATTGAATAAAAATATTCGAACATATCATATTAGTTTGCTTCCTCCCCATGAAGCGATTGGAGTAATTAGACCGCAAATACCGAAGTAAACTGCAAAAGAGATGATAGAATTTTTGAAACTGAGTGTTTTGACGATTCCTGAGATACATACGCATATAAAGCATTCACCTAAGAAAAGGGCTGAATATAGGAATGATTCTCCAATAGTTTTGCAGCTCATTCCTGCGAAAACGCCAATTGAAATCGCAGCTATAACTCCGAAGACATTATTCCATATCTTTTTCGGCGATTCATCTTCAGTGTCTGTTCCTGGCCTCTTCCATTCTGTTGTTTGGACTAATTCACCATCAAATTTTTCGAGTTCTTGGTTTTCCATTATTAATATAAAAGTGACGAAATTCCCGAAATCTTTTTCGATGCAGACCCTGCAAAATACAAAATTGACATTGTAAATAGATTTATGTCAGATTACAGATTTTTCAACTTAGTAAGGATTAAATATCAGATTTTCATCAGAGAATTCACAACTTTGTAATACTGGCTTTGTTAATGGTATATGGCCTTACTAAGAGAAAGTCATATTCCTTAACTTAATTAACAAAATGTCCATCAAAATCGAGTGTTTATTTGATAGTTTGGCAGTTGAAATAACCAATCTGAAAAATCGATATTCATTTCTCCAAAAATCTTAGTAAATT
The DNA here is from genome assembly GCA_008369845.1 of Trichomonas gallinae. Taxonomy (NCBI): domain Eukaryota; phylum Parabasalia; order Trichomonadida; family Trichomonadidae; genus Trichomonas; species Trichomonas gallinae. Next base: position 15,188 of record MRSU01000185.1, read on the forward strand.
AAACAGTATGCTTATGCATATATAATGATTATATGGTATAAGTATTAAGGCGTGAATTTATGTTAGGAAGATTACAGTAAATGCTTTTGAAATTAGACTCATTCAATGTCAAAATCATCAAATTGACTTTTTGAAATTTTACATGACAAAATTTCCCGAAAAGTAGGGGTGACCCTTCATTAGAGGAGACCGTTTACTTTAAGACACCATTAAAATTATTTAAGATTTGGTATTAGTAAACCATTATGTATATATTTTCAATCAAAATTTTGATTTTTGGTCCATAATTTCGTTTTAAAGCCGACTTTTCGTTTTTTATTTAATATTTATATGTTTTATATACTATAGAATCCAATTATCATGGTTTTAGAATGAGAAAAAAACTGGACGTTAAAAAAAAATAAATGAGTTCTGCGACATCAGATCTTCTTCACAAGATCGATGGCGCGTTAGAAACAACGAGTTCATGTCAAGACACAGATGCGTTGCTAGGAGACTGCTGCCTATCAAGTGTTTCTGGGGATGTCGAGTTGCAAGATTCTTTCTGCTCTTCTTTGACCGAAGAAAATATTACAGTCACAAAGAGCTCAATATACGATACAACAAATGCATACTCAATGTTAAAATCTTCTTCATTTATCGAAAATTCCGACGAATCTGATTTTGAATTTGAGACCACGAGCCAAGATAATTCTAGTATCCATATAATTCCATCAACAGATACTGAAATCAAGTCGTTTTTATCATTATTTAACGCGAAATACGGCTTTGAAGCTAAAAATTTAACACAAGTCATACAATCATGCGATGAATTGATCAATAGAAAGAACAAAGATACTTCGAAAGTTATGCAAAAGGAATCAAAGTCAATACAGCAATTTATCGACCAAATTAACAAATTAGAAGAAGAAAATAAAACATTAAAAGAAAATCTTAACAATATTACAACAGAAAATGCATCACTAAAACTTCATATATCCAACACCCAAGTACAAACGAAAATGGTTGACCAACAAAATAATTCGTTAAAAAACGACTTAACAAACATCCAATCCGCAATTAAACAGATGCAGGAGATCATGGAGACGCAGCTTAACGACTTATCTCGTCTTGGCCAGCAAAGATTAGAATTGGTTGCAATTATTAACAGACAAACACGTTTAATCGCTGAGCTTGAGAACCTCAAGACACCACAGACAATCATACAGCAGCAGGTTCAGCCTCCAACACAGCTAACAAGTCAAAATAACGAGAAAATTACTGATGATTTGTATAATCTTCTTTCAGCCATTTCTAAGGTTGTTGAAGATAATATTCCGTCATCTATTTTCGCGCAAATCAAGACAATTCGTGACAATTCGGTCGCTAGCGTGCACGAAAGAATATTATTAATTGCAAAAGCATTATCGAGCACAATTGACAGCCAAACAAAGCAAATATCAGACAACAACGCATCAATAAACAATCTATCAAGAGCAAATTCCGATTTAAAGAACAAATGCTCGCAATTAATTCGAACATTCCAGGAACAACTGATGTTTATCAAGACTCTTTCGTCATCCAAAGACCTACAGACGATTGTTTCTGGCGAACAGTTCACAGCTGAGTACAAACACGATATAGTAAGGAGATATTGCACGATGACGAAATTCGTCGAAGAAGTCATCGGAGAAATTTCGAGCGAGAAGTTTGCTGAGTCATTCTCATCGCCGCCTGAAGTTGACCAGACACACGTCTACGACCTCCTCACGACACACGACATTGATCAGCAGCTAGAGACAATTTTGGGAAGAATTGATGTAAATAACTATGACGCGCTCGAAGTTATGAACATTTTGGCCGCGCAAATCTTTATCAATGGAATTCTCAAGTCACACATCACAGAGCTGAACAGCAGGATGGCTGTCATACAGCGCGAAATCATGATCGCGAAGCAGCCGACGAACGAAGTCGATGAAGATTCTCTCAGACTTCTCAGGCAGATGCAAAAGCAGCAGCTAAAGATCCACAAGTTTTTGTCGAAGATCTGCCCAGGCGATAATGATTCACTATACGAACACTTGAAGCGCGCATTCTCAACACTCGCAGAACTGCAGAATTCTAGCTACGATGAATCAGAGAATGAAAGAACAGCAGAAATACAGACAGAAGAAAAACAAATTAACAATCAATCACAACAACAGCAGCAAATTGTCGCAGCTGAAATCATTGCATCACGCGAGGCGGAGATAAGAGAAGAGTACCAAGACCAGATCAAGACACTCCTCAAGACAATAAAGAAGCTCGAAAGCACAAACACAAAACTTGCGCAGAAATATAACGAAGAACACGAATTCCGCAAGAAAGTTTCCCTAAAAGTCAAGCAAACTGCTGATGAATTAGAGCGTCAAAAGAATGCTGCAAAGGAAGCTGAGGCTCGTGCATCTATGATCGAGAAACAATCAGAGCTCCGCATCAAGAGTGTCGAGCAAGACAGGGCAAACGCTGAAGCAATAATTAGCCAACAGTCTGGACTCAAAGAAGAGATTGTTTCAATTAAAGAAAAGCATCGTAATGAAATCGAAGAATTCGCCAAGAAGCTTGAAAGCGCGCAGTCTAAGATTGCTGCCCTCACCAAGAAGAACGACGACATAATGGCGAACGTTCAGCGCATCAAGAAACAGAGGCACATGCTCGGCGCTCAAATCGAGCGTCTTCAGTGCGCAAACAGGATGTTGCAGGATACAATTGACGTACAAAACGCAAGAACTAAACGAGAGTGCAAAGACCAGTTGAGTGAAGTCCAAGTACAGCTTGCAACGGCGAACAGAGAGCTCTCTAAGCAGACATCTCTCAATGAAGAGCTCACCGCGAAAACATCCAAGCTTGCAGCCGAACTCGCGACAGTCAGCGCGGCCAAGAAGACAGTTGAGCTCAAGCTTAGAACAGCGGAAGAAAGGATACAGATCGAGAAGGCAGGATTCCAGCAGAAACTCACAACAAAGCAGACAGTCATTCACGCGGAAAACATGTCAAAGGTTAGCAATTTGCAGTCGCAAATAGATGCAGCTTCAGCGAAATTGGCAGCGGCAACATTATCAGGCAAAGTCACCGATGGACTTAATTCTCTCGTTGAAATGGTAATTGAAGAACTTTCCAACCTCAGGAGCTCTCAGTCGACATATATCAAGACTATTGACTCTGTCACTCGAGCTCAGAAGCTCCTTGATTGCCAGACACCGCAAGAATTATCAGCGGCTGTCGAATCAGTCCTCAACAAACTGGAGGTCCTCAAGCTCCAGCAGATAGAAACACCAAAGAGTCCGAAGAATGTCGACGATGACAGGCAGAAGAGGCAGCAAAAGATGCTCGAGAGTGCTCAGCAAGCAGCCAAGCAGTGGGAGCAGTGGGCGAAGAGATTAAACGGAGTAATACACGAAGGAGATACTAAAACAGCTTGCGATAGCTCTGAGTTGAGATTGAGCCTAGAAGAATGCATCCTTGCATCGCTCTCGCACAGGAGAATATTCGATAGAGTTACATCCCTTAGATCACAGAAATCTTTGCTTCTTAGATTTGATAGAAGGTTGATGGGGCCTGTTGAAAGATCTATAGATATGCGTCAACTAATGATAATTACTGTTGCACTACGTAGAATGCAAAAACTTGCTGGATGCATTCCATTGTCGCCTTTTACTAATTCGACAATCTAATTTTTGTTTTAATTTGTATTTTATTATTAAATTGAATCTTTGTTTAATATTTTTACTATTCATCATTAATTTTTATATATTAAATCTCCTTCATCAGACATAACGCAAACCAAAAATAATCTCTTCATTCATAAAAAGCATCAATCGCTTTTGTGGTACTTGAATTATTCATTAATTGATATATATATAAAGGAAATGGATAGAAAATTAATATATGTATTTGAATCTTTTAAATCTAATGATTTGTTTTAATATGAAGAGTTATATCGATTATATTAGAAATAGAGTATTTATAAGCATAATTCTATATCAAGAAGTCATGGATTCCAGTAGATATTGAATGTTAATGAATTTGATTTGAAAAATGTTGTTGCTAACTTTAAATATGCACTTTTGGATAACTTTTGAATAGCTTCTGTAGCCTAGTGGTTATAGCGTTCGCCTAGTAAGCGGAAGGTCGTGGGTCCGAATCCCACCAGAAGCA
>MRSU01000189.1:0-14775 GCA_008369845.1 Trichomonas gallinae
TTTTTTTTTTTTTTTTTTTTTTTTTTTGACAATGATATTTACAATAATAAAGAAAAAATTAAGTTTTGTATACAAGTTTATGATCAAAACAATGTAAACGAGAATGCCTTTGTTTTTGGAGTCAATGCTTTGATTATATATGATGCTGAAACCTAAAATAAAATCCCATCAAAATAGAAATTTTTCAATCGATTATCTATATAATTTCGAAGAATCATCTTAATAATAGCATCTATAGGTCCTAGATAGTTCACTGTTTCAATAAGAAGCTTCGAAGGTCTCACTTTTGGAAAATTACATATTCCAGCCGAAACATTTATTTCTTCCAGTTATTTAACTACATTTTACAAAATATAAAACCCAGTGCTATATTTTTTCCAAAATATTATTTTTTTTTTAACTAATTATGCGACATACGATTATTTTCAATTCAAATTTCAATTGAAGCCCTAAAAGTGACATTGTCAAAAAAAAATTGAATGAAATCTGACCATGTCATTTTTTCTTAGCTTTTCTGAAAATTTCAATATTAATGTTCGTTATATTCATTGGGCGTACATCATAATTACGTTTATTATTTCTCAAAAATTACGACTATGAGTATTGCAAAATGGAAACAAGTCTCGCAAAAAGTGACTCATTAATATATTTTACTCGAAAATTTAATAATAATAATGTCAGCTCAATCCGAGTGCATTGAGACTACATTAAACGTGCGCCTTTTATCCGAGGCTGATGGAATTTCGCGCGACGAAAAACTATTTGAACGAAATAGTTTTTTTGGAGAAATCAGAGACTGTAATGAGCTGTTCAACCAGCTGAAAAATAATAAATTAGTATTTAAAACATCGAAATTCATATTTAAAACATTGAATTGTAAATATCAAGAATATCAGAAACCAATTACACTAAGAACAGACTTAACTTTAGCGAATTGTACCAATGAAATTTGCGAGTTATTTAAAATAGACAAGAATACTCCATTAAAATTCCATCAGAGAGGAAAAAACATATCGAATAAGAAAATAGAAGAAGTTTTAGAAGATGATGTAGTATTCATAAAGCATGATAATCTTAACAAGAACATAGCAGAACCCATACAATTTGATGATGATCAAGCACGACATTTTTTTTATCAATATTTTAAACTAAGTCACGATAGTCAAAATGGCAAATTACACATATCAATTAAAAATGAAATACCGCAAAATCATCAAGTTTTAACAGAAGCAATATATCAATTTTTCAACACACAAACTGGAGAAACTTTTAGCAGACGTTTTAATGATAAGATGACATTTTCCGATGTAGCGAACGAATTTATGAAAGAATTTAATGCACAAAAAGAAAATATCAAATTCGTTATCGACGAAAATCGATATATGAGTGATAATGAATCAATTATTCAAGCCAAAGATAAACGTATTAGTATTATTATTAGCGATACTACACAATTTAATACAGAAATTAATAATGCAATCACAAAAAGTACGTTTCAGTTCAAAATTCCGAATGATCCTCTGCATGACCATTCTTTTCAGCTAGAATATGAAAAAAACTCAAAAATAGAAGATTTGCTTTTGCAAATTCAAGATCTGTATGATATTTTCGATAAAGACATATTTATATTTGATGTTGATGATGATTCAAAGCTAAAAACCAAAGACAAAATTGAAATTCATGAATATATACAATGCGAGTTTAGAATTCCTGGTAGAGATAAGTTATTTACGATGAAAGTTGATTCAATAGATATGGGTTCAGAAGTACTAAATACATTAAAAAATAAAGCTCAGTTACAAGTCGGTGCATCCATGAAATTCAAAAATATTGATCCCAATATTCTTTTTATATCAAGTTTAGGTCAAAATAGAGTTGTTGAACTCATAGAAGATTTCTCATTAGATTTTGAAGATCCATCTAGCCAACGAAAATCTCTTGATATCCTTCTAGATCAAAAACCTTATGAAATCCTTCCACAAATCAAGAAGAAATTTGAGCTCGATCCAAACAAAGTCTATTTATTTAATAAAATCCGGATGGATGTCGCATTTAAGGATCAAAAGAATGAATTAACTCCTCCAATAATGATAATAGAGCACGAAATCAATGCTTATCTATCTAGAGTTAAAGAGGAAGACTTCAAGAAGGCCCAAGATTCATTTCCAAACTCAAAACCCGAAAAAATCAGAATCGCGATAATATTATTTGGAGCATTAACTGCCACAAATGAGAAATTCGTAATAAAGATGAGTGAGGATGCAAGTAATGAATATGAATGCAGTTTGGGGCTCTTAGAAGAACTTTTCAACAAGCTTGATAAAGATAAATTGATCTTCGAAATGCCGCAGCTATTTATTCCAATGGACGAAGAATCTGCAGAAAATATTAGAGGTTATGCACGCGGAAAAGGATATATTTAATAAATGTTGTTTTTTTTTTTGCTCGAAAATATTCGATATTTGTTATACTAAAGAATTTGTTTATATGTTATTAACTAAATTGGTGTATATAGTGAGATTTTCAATTTATAATAACGCAACAAAGATAACTACAGAAAATAAAAATATCATAACATTTTTTTTCAAAATCACAAATAGCAATTATAAAAAAAAATCTTCAGAAATACCTCAAATGGTCAATGATTTGTGTGTTTTTTCCAAATTATAAGGAATAGATTTATTATTTGTCATCTGACATTTTACAATGACATAATCTGATACTTTACAAAATATAATTTTGTCATTTTACAAAACATCACTTTTGACCCTTTACATAATCAAATCTGATACTTTACAAAATATAAAATTTGCCAAACATAATTTATGACGCTTTACAAAAATACAATCTGATACTTTACATAACAACTTTTTTGACACTTTACGAAGACATCTTCTGACATTTTACAAAATAGGATTTTTGACACTTTACAAAAATAAAATCTGGCATTTTACAATGGCAATATTTGTCATTTTACAAAATTTGCATTATCCAGATAAGACTGAATTAATCAGTGACTAATCTCGATGCTATTTGACTCTAGTCGCTGATATTGGTAATAAAATATATTTGAATGTCTTAAATTGTCTTCTCTAGTCTAGATTCAAAATCTGATTTTTTTACTGATACTGACTATAGTTTAATTTCATACAAAATATGAATTTTTTAACTATATATGTGCCATCTGTATGATCGTTGTCTATCATATTCAATAGAAAGACTATTGGCAGATTCAAAAGACTGAGTTCTTAAGATAACTGCCCTTTGTTGATTCAAACATGGTATGTATTCATTATATATAATATGTGCTAATGATCTAAATTCTTTAAAATACTGTACCTATTCAAATTCAAAATATAATATAAAAATAGATCATAATATGAAAGACTTTTAAGGAGTAATTTGAAAATTTGTTGTTTTGAAGTGAAATGGTGAAAGATTAAATTGAAAAAAAGAAAATTCCTTGAGTTCAATGATATTGATTTGTGCTTTAGTGAAAGTGTCTATTAAATTAACTTCTATTTAATGAATATATGAATATTTTATGGGTAAAACTGGCCTATTTCGATGAAATAAAATTGATTATGATCAAGTGTGAAATCAAGCTCAAGTGAATATGGAAATAAGTCGTGTTCGAGATGACAAACTCGAGAATCGGTTGGTTAATGAAAACGAAGCAGTTTGAATAAAATACATATTTTTTAATATTGGATATGTGAAGGCCATTGAGTAAAAACTAGATGTAATTAAAAGAGATAAAAACAGTTTAAAGATTGATTGTAGTGAATATCAATAAATACAACTAAAAAAGTGGAAAAAGGACAAATGCCCTTAAAAGGCAGCTTCCATCCAATCATCTGGTGATGTTTGATCACAGTTGAAGAGTTCGTATGGATCGGTCTGGAATTTGAAGAATAATTGATCGAATAATTTCATTTCATTCTGATCAATTTGAACTTGTGGCTCTGCAACTTGGACCTTAGCCTCAACGATTTCTTCATTCTTGACTGGTGCTGGAGCTGGGGCTGGTGTCGATGCTTTCTTTGACTTTTTCTGTTTGTGATTATTACGAAGTTCATGTCTCTGGCGGAGTTTAAATCTGTTTCTGATAGCGTTGCCACTTCTGTTGTTAAAGAATTCAGAGATCTTATGCCACCTGGAACCGAACTCGAGATACTTTTCATCCAAGAGGCGGTCTTCCTCTTCAGTCCAAGGATCATTCCTTAGCTGTGGGCTAATGTAGTTAATCCATCTCTCGCGGCATTGTCTTGGTGTTCTGTTTTTCATCTCGAGGGAGATCAATCTCCATGATTTGGTGCCGATGCGTTCGATGATCTCTGTGAGTTTCTCATCCTCCTCAAGTGTGAACTTGACTTTTGGCACATAAGCGCGCATATTCTTATCAGACATCTTTATAAAAAATGAAAATGTGTTCACTAACAAAACGTGCTTTTACAACTTGAAGTGAAAATTACTCTACATCTAAAGCACAGCAATATTTAATTCGATTTTCGATTTTTGAATGCATATTAATGCAGTTTTGTGAGGTTTATTTCATCCGAGCACGTTTGGTCTTTGAATAGAACTTTTCAATGTCTAAGATTTCTATTTATCTATTGAAAAAATGAACTTGGCTATTTTTAACCACCAAATATTATATAACAATTATATTATTTGATAAGAATTTTTAGTTCGAGCCAAACTACTTATTATATATCATGTATCAATAATATGTGAACGTTTTAAGCTAAGTTTTCAATACCTTATCAAAATTTATTAAACAAAAATAATCATCTAATATTACTTACTATACACTAGTATCTATATCCTAAAAATTGATAAGAATATTCTAAAAACAAGTAAAAAGTAGAAAATATTGAACAACTATATAAGTATTACTTGCTGAAAAATTTAAATACTTTTAAAGCTAGTAACGTGTTTTTTCATTTTTATAGGAATATTGTTAAATACTTATTATATGCATGATATTATCATAATTGAAATTGTATAAAATTTCAGTTCATCATATGGAATATCAATGATTTAGCATCAAATATTATTTTTGCAAAATTGTTTTTCAAAGAATTATTTTTCAACTTCTGAAAAATTAATATTGAATAGAATCAATTTTTACGATTTGATATTTTTTCGCCACATTTATATAATTATCAGATGCTAGATGAACATTGGAAAATTGAATGTTATCGATTCTGAGAGTTTTGCTCATGAATTACTTTTCTTAGATATCCACATCATGGATGACAGTATAGAGCAATATTTAGCATTTTTTCAAGAATGATAAATCTCAAAAATTAGATGGATAATATTGTAAAGCATCATTAGATATGTCGTTTTACATAACTTTGGTCGTTCTCCAGGCCGTTCACGAATTTGAATGTCGTTTAAAAAATCGACCATTTTGTCATATTGTTTCTTATAATTGTTTTTAGAATATTTCATTCTTTTTCGATTCAATTTTTATTCAAAATAATCTTTAAGAATTAATTGAGAGCGGTCACAAATGTACTTAAACTTTTGAGAAATGAAAATAAAACCAAGCAATTATTTTTCTGAAATTTTCGATTAGCTACAAAAGCAGATGAGTCATCCATGACTAAATGTCATTATAAGATTGATTTTTCATCATTTTCTCTTTTTATCTCTCTACTCTGCCATTTTCTTCCATCGAATGTAATACTCAACCATATTGCCTCTCTTTATTACATTTACATGTTCAGGGGTTAAAATAATTAATTTTTGATTGTCTTTTTAATTAATTTCCAGCTTCTCTATGTATTTATGCATCTATTACTTTTCCATACACATTACTCAGTATGGATTTTATTGCTACAAGTCACAATTATGGTCTTGGAACAAAATCTATCAAACACAAATATTTTGTCTTTATTTTGTTTTTTCTAGCATACACATTAATTATTTAAAACAAATCTTAAGTCTAAATATTTATATCAACATTTTTTATATAAATCGAAATCAGGGGTCTTTCACCTGGACCCTTATTAATATTTTCCACGATGAAACAACAAATTCCATGGTTCGGAATATCAACGAAACTCTTGATATCATTATCAATAGATGGCATAGATGCATCATACGATATATTGAACGTCCGATCATCCTGTTTTTCGCGGTTACATGATGATCATAAAATAAAACTGACATGTAAAATTATAAAAATAACTTTATGACATGTAAAAACCAAAATTTGCCATTGATTTTGGTTTCTTGGATTTATTAGATGACTCAAGAGATTGTAGCACGAAATGGCCGTGTTTCTCAGCCAAGCTCTTCATCTAGTTCAAGAAGGAACTCTGACGAAACAAGGATTATTACTCCGCCGAAATTTAAAGGACAACTTGCAAATAGAATGTCTCCAATGCAATACAACCAGAATAATCAGAATTCTACCCTCTCTTTCATCATTTTGATTCTGAAAATATTTGCTTCGATTTTGCTCTTAGTAATGATCTTAACTTTCGCGATATCATTTATATTTTACGTTATTCGCGGGGTTTTTGGTCTATTAAGAAACAGATATCGTGCATACAAAGATTATTCCGAAATTTACAAACTCTACAATTGTAACAAGCCTCATTTTGATAAATTACCAATTAATAAGCAATACTGCGAAAAAGGCAAAGAGAAATATTACAAAATTCTTGCTAACCAGCAAACAATATTACAAATTTCCACACAAGCTCTTGCAGAGAGTCTAAATGGCTTCGCAAATCATTTGAAATTGCAAGGCTTTTTAGTGGTTGTTATTTTTATCTCTGTATTACTTTTCATTCCTAAGCCAAATCAATATTAGAAAATAACATTTTAAAACATATGTTTTCGATGTATGTAAACAACATTAAATGAACAAATAAATACAAAAGAAATAGTAAATCATTTCATTATCTTAACAAAATTCGATTATCAATAACAAAACACAAAAAATAGATCGATAATGGATGATGTAGTTGGCTTTCCGTAATGTCTGTACATCAAAGTATTTATCTTCCATAATGTTGCTAATGAATTTCCCAAGATAATATTTTTGATGCAAAAAGATCAATGATAAGACACGCAAAATGATTCGATTTACGAGATTTAACCCAATGAAACAATATTTATACGTTTTTATAGTCTTAAAAAGTATTTTTATCTACTATTTACAGTATATTAAAAATATAATAGTTAAAATTTATGACTTTGGCTTTAAATGAATAGGAAAATGTTTTTGGCTGCTAAAACAGCATGATTTGACTTATTCGAATTTTTGATATTCTCAAAAATGACTTGAAAAAACTACAAACATCCTAAAACTTTTTAATTTTCTAAAATTTCTCGAAACAAAAAACGCATGTTTTTGGACTTGAGGCGATTACAAATCATCCAGATACACCAATAGATATATTTAGAATCGAACAAAACCCTCCTTCTCGGTTTCAATTTGGAATTATCGACAATTTTATTGTTTTCTTCAAATTTCCTGCTTCAGATTAATCATTATAATATATAATGATAGAATATTATGTTCTCACTGCGAAATACAAATTTTTTCCTTAAATATTTGAGTTTTCTTCAATATTTTTAGTTCTAATGAATTTATATGACTTACTAATCATGAATTTTAAATAATTTTCAATTTCTACCAAAAACATTTTTTTTCTTTGCAAATTGCTTTACCAGTGACTAGCTCAGAGTATCTCGCGATTCAGCACAGAATCGAGCTGGAAATCGCAGACAAGCCACAGTTTCTGAAATCCATGGTTGTAACTGATGATCCTGCCATGGAAACGGATGATATCAAAGCAAGTCTTGCGCAAGAGATTCCAAAAATCATCGTTTACCGCACATTCGTTGGAAGAGACTACGTGTTCCAATTTTTGGACCATTTTAAGCAGATGCAAGAAAATAAGCAAAATTTCGAATTATTCGATATATTAGAATCAATATTTTGCATGCCTAACGATCCTGACTTCATCTACATTGAAGTATCAGACTCTTATAAGCTGCAAACGTTTTTTCCAGATATAATTTTTCAAAGAGTTCAAATTATAGATTTTATCAAACAATTTTGCAACTTTGGTAAGATTCGCGGTAAAAGATACAGAGACCAGCAATTTGTTCGCTTTACAATGCCTCCTTTCCAGAATGAACCGGCGCAATTATTAGATCTCGATTTATATCGTTGCAAAGCAATAATAAAGCATCGTGCTTCAATACAAGTTAAAAACAGCGAAGGAGAAATAGAAAGAATTACTTTATCTCAGTTAAAAGAAAATCCAAATTATAAACTCAACGAAATTCTCGTCAAAACCTCTTATACTGGAACCCCAACGCAAGGATATGAGTATAGAGGTCTAAAATTCGTCGGAAACTATCAAATTCAGCAAGTTAATTTAAGATTACTTAAAACATGGAGCGCGAATCTTACAAATGAAGAAATGGATTCACTTATGGATAATTTACCGTCTAAATACAGTAGATTTGAACAAAGTTCTTCAATTACCGATTTAAAGATTCCATTTATTCCAAAAATCGTTTTCAAGAAACCAGAAGTCGAAAACAAGCTGGTGAAGGCTCCAAAGCCAGCGCAAAGACCTCAAGTTGATTCGTTTGCTGTTCATCATGCAAAGATTAATTCGATTGTTGAGGCATTTAAATTCGATGATGACATTTTCAACATAGAATCATCACTTTCGAATGCTACTGATTCATTTTTGGATGCATCTCTAGCAAGATGCCAAAAACAACTCGAATTATTGAAAGAATACGTTAAAAAGATTCATGGATTCAAATCTACCATGCCATCACGAACCCACAACACTGTTTCTAAAGAAACCCGCCACAAAATCTTGGCAATTATTGAATCTCAAATTTCGAAAAATAATGCACTGCAAAAACGAGTTATCAGCCTCATAAACACTATCAAGGCTGAAATAGAAAAGTCTGAGAGTTCACAGAAAATCTCACAATTCGTTGTTGACTCAGATATCTTTTCTGATTCCGATATTGTCGAAAATACGAAGATTAAATCACAACCAAAGCCAAAGATAGAGATAAAGCAGCAGAAATCACCACCTAAACCTACTCCAGAGCCAGAAAAGCCTCCACAACAAGAAATTAACGCGACATTAAATCCGATTCAGCAAAACGCAGTTAAAAACACTTTCCATGAGTCCCAATCATTGATTACTGCTGATGTGAATCAGACCAGGAGACTTGTAGATACTCTTGTTCAAAATATAAGATCACGATTTCCATATATAAATCCTAATGAAACGCAAATACTCAACGCTATCATTGGTGAATTCTACAAGTCGTTTGAACCAGCATTACACAGAATTCTTCAAGATCATCTTACAGTTTCAGAAAAAGGATTAGAAAACATTAGAAATACGACTTATCAACCGAAAGATAAAGTTATTATTGATAAAATGACAGACGTTGTCGGTAGAATCATTGGCCAAATCGATGAAAATCATTCAATTGTAGAAATTCAGTCTCAAATAGTTACTACTGATGAAGAGAATATTGGATCAACGCTTCCTTCCAATTATATTTGCAAACAATTTGATGTTTACGAAATCGTAAAATATCAAGGAAATTATGCATTAGTTTTGTCATCAAGTGGTACTAAGCATGCCATTTTGACTGAGAATAACTACATTTTACAAGCTGAGATGAATGAATTAGAAAGACCAATATTTACCAGCAGAGTTTATGATGCAAACAAAAGGAGAGTGCTTCCTGGTGACGCAGTTGGCTATGCATTTGTTCTTAATGTTACAGAAAAATATGCATTTTTATATAGTCCAAGGAGTAATTTAATACAAGCGATTTTGGGATCCAGGTTAAAGATCAATCCACCAAAATAGGTCATTAGTTATTGTTTGTTAAAATATTATGTAAATTATATTATTTTGAATAATTGTAAAAATAAAACATGAATTTCTAAATCTAAACTACGAATTCCTTTCACTCTAAGGGAAATTTCTTATCCACACATTGTTAACGAGATAATCATATATGAAAATCATTAAAATCAAAAATGTCAAAAATTTGTTTTGTAAAGTGTCAAAATACTGATTTCTGAATTTATGTCAAATATTATTGTAAAATGTCAAAAATGAAAACTCAATTTTTGTCAAAAGTCAATTTTTTTGTAAAGCGTCAAAATATACAAGATGTCAGTTTTTATTAAAAAGGTTCTAATTAAGGTTCTATAAAATTAAGGTTATCAAAATTTTGTAAACTATTCAACAAAAATCTTATGTCAGATAATAAAAAAATGGATGAATCGAAAAAACTATTAACGGAGGCACTTATTGATCTCAATTCTATATCAACAGACATCTCAGCAGTTGAACTAGAAGAAGCTATACAAGGAGAATCAAGAATTTGCTTCATTTGCTGCAATTCATATGAAAAAGAACAATATTACTTAGGACCAGCACCAATTAATGATTCGATAACTGTTGCAAATTTTCATCTGAATCTGAAATACAAAATCATTCATCTCCATAATCCACCACCGCGACTTTTTCTAACTACATTTGACAGATTACTTGCAGAAGACCTAGAATACTTGACAGTTTTCTTTTGTGGGCATGGATCTGTTAAAGATAACGAAGGAATTATCGTTTTTGATACAGGTTATATAAGATCTGGAACAATAACTAAACATTTAAACTTACTCGGCAAAGAAAGCTGCTGCAAACTGATAGTGTCAGATTGTTGCGGTGCTGAATCAGTATGGTGTGCTGGATCATTACCTAAAAATACGATTTCTTTGTGTTCTTCACCAGGTTTGAAGCCTTCACTTCAGGCTAATATACGTGGAAAGGCACAAGGACTCTTTACTTACTTCTTTTGGAAAAATGCAACAAAATTCTCATCTTTACCTTTAGCTGTCTTGATTCAATCAACAAATCAAAGACTAATGAAATTCGGGCAGATGATAAAATGTGAAGCTAACCCAGAAGATTTCATAGATCAACGACTATTACCGAAATTACAAGGAAATATTGATCTTGTTGAGATATTCAAGCAAATCAAGCAGAAAAAGAAGTTCCAGCAGACATATTCCGAAGAACATCTAGCTAAAAACACAAAATTCTTTTAGAATTTTGAATATTATGTAAAAATTATATTATCTTTTCAATTTATCAATTATCTTTCATAAATAGAATCTTATTGGGCTGAAAATAGTTGTATCATGTGATTTTTCTTCAATATACAATTTTTTGTAAATTTCAGATGAAATATTGCATGATTCCGAAATACTTCATATGCATCAAAAGAGGAAATAAAAAATTCGTCAATTTCAGTTTGAATGCAGCTGTAATAGTGCATATATCCTGAATGATTTTGATATTGAAATGAAAAACGAAAATTTGCAATCTTTAATCAATATTAAGACCAGGATCATGATCTATACCAAGTTAATAACGATTGGAATCTTTTCTTCATGTTAGATTTCTTATGATATTTTTTTCATATGAAATTTCCATTTTCACCACAGTTTTGTAGTAGGCCTTATTGGAGAGGATGGATCTAGTAAAACTCATATTGTCAGCAAGAACACAAATCCACTTGATTCTCATGTTTACATAAGCAAAAAAAAACTCTCATTTTAAATCTTGTTCTGTTTGTTATGATATGTTTACTTTATATAAATGAATATAGTTTTCTTCTATTGATGCAATCGTATGAAGAAAACACAAGTCCACTTGATTCTCATGTATACATAAACAAAATACTGCTTTAATAAATATTTTAGGATAATATTACAAATCATTTTATTCGAATCAACTTATTTCTGTGCAAAATACGGTGTGAATCTTGTGTCGAAGTTTTCATATCCATAGACGAGCGGCGCCCACAAAATGAATATAAATGTTGACGCTAGAATCAGGAACGCGGTTAAGAAACCCGATACCTGCTCCGAGAACTCTGTATCAAGAGAAAGCGCAAGGCCCCAAATTCCGAAGAGAACTGGAACCTGATAATCAGGAAATCCGCGTTCGCTCGTTTTGAAGAGGAAAACGCATAATGTCATGAAGTACCCGCAGTACATGAACGAAGACTGCTTCCTAATTCTCATCGCAAAGAACATATTCAAGATTTGGATAATCGACAAAAATGAAATTGCCCACCAAACTGGTAGATTGCCAAACACAGCAACTGTACGGCCAAGCTGCGTCCAGAGAATCTTCCACGAGCAAAGCATTGGCGGCCATGATAAGAAATTAACAAAATTAGATCTGCGTATATGAAGTCTGATGGATTTATAGATAATTTCTAGCGCAAAAATAGGCACTTGAAGGTGATTGATATGCAGAGCAGCACTAGGAGCGGAAAGAGACTTCTGGTATTTAATTGATAATCCGATTGACTGCGGAGATTCTCTTGGAAGTAAAATAACATGAATCATGTATGTTATGTATAGTATAATAAACGATGATATGAGTGTTGTGAAGATTGGCTTGACTTTTTTAAATGTGAAATAATTATAAAAAATAACGAAAGCTAGAACAGCGATGCAGTTCCAGTCTGATGCAAAAGCAAGTCCGACGAATGCTGACTGTGCAATATAGCAAATATAATATGATGTTGATTCGTATTCGAAATGTTTCATGAAAGCTGTAGCGAAAATGGCCATTCCAACGAATAATTGGATGAATCCATCAGTAGTAATATTTCTGGCTAAGCCAACAAGCAAGAAATCGAACATTGTGAATAATCCAGCTGCAAATGATGTGATTGTGCTTCCGCCGAGTAATCTGACGATGAAAAACGAGAGAGGTATAACTATGGCAGAGAAAAATGCCGATGGACTGCGTAATGCTACATATTCCATGTTAGGAAATGTAAAATTATCTTCATGATAAGGTGGTTTGTATCCTCCTTTGTATTGCGAGAACGCTGATATGCCAGCAAGCATGATTTCGCTCATTGGAGGCTGAGAGGGGAAAAAGAAAGAGCCATTAAGATACGAATTTATGTATTGAACGTGTTTTTCTTCATTCAGAGTAAAATGACGTGGATATTGTATGATCCAGAACCTGCAGAAGATGCCAACCATTACCAAAACGAATAAGCAAAAAGCATCATATCCATTCCAGTTCAAAAAGTCTTTTTCTTCTTCATCTATTTGAACTTCTGCGATGATTTCTGGCTTCTTTTCAACCTCAACGTTCTGTGGTTGCGAAGTTTCGGGTAAATCTAATTTAACGGGCTCATCTTTTCTCATCTTATAATTTTTTTGATATTTTGACAATTTACATATCAAATATTATTTACATGTCAAATAATATTTACATGACAAATATATATTTACACGACAAATTTAAATAACAAATGATTTCGACTCAAAAACTATATAGGACAATATATTATTTTGGGTATAATAAACAAGTTGTCAAAATGGTTAATGAAAGTAATAACGTCGAGATCGAAATCAACACAGATAAAGCCAATGAAAATAATAAAATCGATATCGAAACCACTAAAAACAAATCTAATAATGATGACAAAGTTGAAATAGAAACATATGAATATAAAGTTAATGAAAATGATATTTTCTTTGCATTAATAAAAATTCCATTCGAAATTAACGAAATTATCATTAATAAAGTTAGTTATTTACTTCATTTATCGACATTTAAATACATTTCCGAACTTGAAAATGGTCAACAATGGATTAATTTAGACTCAAATAATGAAAATTACGTCAAATCACTATTAAATCTCCTGTCAATACCACAAGTCAAAGAATATATACAATTTCAGCCGCCAACAGAACCATATGCGCATGATTTCATTGAACTAATATTAACTTTCAATTATAACACAATCAAAGACTATATTTCATTAAGCAATAAATGGATAAACTACTTTATCACACTTATTGAAGATGCAAAACCTGATGATGATGTAACAATGGATGAGTTTATTAAAGGCAAACCAGATATTCCATTTAAATTTAAGTTATTCACAAAAATTGCAATTGAGCGATTTTTAGTTAAAATTCGAGATATTGGATATTTTGGACAGTACACATCGGCGCTATATCTTTACAACGAAGTAGTATGCTCAAAATATCCAGACTTTCGGGCAAATTTATTATATTATCCTCTTTCGATTCCTATCAATCCAAAGAATAGCAAAATTGTTGATCCTATTAACATAAAACCAATACAGGACTTGTTATTTCAAGGATACACAAAAATTTTGTTATATTCATATATTAACGAATACCATTCAGCTTTCATGAACTTAATCGACAAATTTCCTGAATCTGAATTATTTAAAACAGAAATAGACGATTTAATTGCACATTTAAAGAAAAGATTAGAAAATATATTTTATTCCGAAGAATATCTTGTCGGATACTTTACATTATTCGTTAAATACATCCCAGACTACTTCCTTGGATTGACTGAGGAAACAGAGCAAAAATTAAGTGTTTCATTGAAAATATCTGTAGAATTCATCAGGAAATTAGGTGCTGATACGATAGATGAAGAAGACCATCCTGAAATATTTAAAAATGCAGAATATCCAATTTCAGAATATTATAGACAAAACGTTGGATACACATACCATACTCCTTTGAAGTTTAATGTTGACCAAAATATACCAGATTTTGAATAAATTTTTTGTTTGTTTTAGAGTTTTACATACCGTATGTAAATTTTTGGGTCATTTTTGAATCTGACGGTCATCTCTCAATTTTATTGCAGGGGTTGGCAAGCAATA
>MRSU01000190.1:0-14010 GCA_008369845.1 Trichomonas gallinae
TTTCGAAATATTTATTCTATGGCTCAAAATTGTAAGCGCAAGTTCTAAAATTTAAAGCAGGGGCATTCAAAAAGTGAGTAAGTCGGTCGACCCTTAAAATTTTGATTTTTTTCTTCCTTCATTTTCATTTTAATTTTACAGGAAAAAGATCAATCCATTTATAATTTAAACATGGTAATGTTGTAGCATACAACAACATTAGTTGTATTATCGAATTAAAAATCAATACATTCTATTATATAACAGGTAAAACGAAGATTAAAATCATCAACATTTAATATTATGTTATTTGCATAAAATATAAAGTTTATTGAGAAAATAACCGAATCAAGCAAATTTTAGAATTAATTAGTCTAAACAAACAATAATAAATTTGATAAAATCAAGTTCATGGAGTTAGTTAAATATCTCTTTCGGGATTTCATCGAAAAATGTTTCAACTGATTTGTATAGATGCAAATCCTTAGGTTGATCTTTTAAATTCAATCTGATATTTTGTTTGGGACTTAAATCGTTCAAGAAATCTGTATTTATATTAATTGCTCCAAAGCTTCTCCTTTCTCTGCATTCAAGCCAGCGATGGCGAGTTTCTAGCATTTTTGATTTATCCGCATATTTTTCAAACACAATGATGTGTGACTGAGGCTGTACTTCGTATTCTTTTAGTTTCTTGGCATCGTACATTGTTCCATTCTTTGAAGCCAAATTGAAATTAGAAACATCTGTTTCTGTAAATTCGCCAATTCGCTTCCTGAGATCCTTTACTGTCTCATTCTCGTAATAATCCATCTCAAAACTAGGATTTCCGCACATATGAATGAAAATTTTTCCATTTGGCTTTCGATCAATTCGTTTTGGTGCTAAATCAGACTCATCTGAGCTGTAATAAGGCATATAGAACCTGTCTTCAAACTTTATTAGCATAGTCTTTGTCTTATGAAGCATTGATTTCATTTTATTTTTTGAAAATTTTCAAATCTTATATTTTAGAATTATATCAACTGCACGTATCTGAATAGATATTTCTCAATTTTTTGTAGATATCAAATAATGTTTTGAAAATTTTTTCAAAAGTTATTCAAAACTAAAACAAAGAGAAAATTTTATTCTTTAATTTTGTGAAAATATTATCCAATGCCTTGTAATGGGCGTATTATTTTGGTCCATTCAAATATTTGTATAAGATGAATTGAGAATGACTGTATTTGAAGAATAAAAATATTACAGAAATTTGACTAATGAGATATATTATTAAAAATGATACTTATTCGTTTTTTTTTTTTTTTTTTTTCATTTTTTCTTTTGGATTGTAATTGTTTATGGAGCGGTTTATTTGGGAAAATACATCATCATTATAATATACAGAAAGTATTATGTAGTCAATTACGAATGCCGAAATTCATAATCTCAAATAAAGTCAATCAAGTCAATGATGAGTTATAGCTCTTTTGTATGGACCAACATCAAAACTACTAATTTCCTTTTCTCCAAAATGCTCGAAAAAACAGCAGCTACAAGAATTCGCTTGACACTTTACAAAATATTTTGTTTTAGTATTAGGGGATATAACTAATTTATTCGATTATAAGAAGGCCGGGTTGAGAGAAGCTGCTTCATTCTCGAATGAATATTATACGCTGCAACAATTTACCCAACATTTTGAGCTGCACACAAAAAGCTGCATATATTGCTAATATTCAATTGAAATATGATAATCATATGTTGCGGAACTGAATTTCGAATATATATTTTTGATTCCTAATTTATATTTGGATTTTTAGATGCGAATAGTTGTGGTGCATACCAAATATATTTTAAAAACGCAGTTATTGAATCCATTTTCCACAAATATTGATTTCGAAGATAAGAAATTTTGTATTCTTGATTCAAAATGCAAAAAAATGAGATCTATGCATCATAAAACTTCAGTAATTTGAATAATAAAAACGAAAAACAAAATTTATTTTGAATTAAAATAAAATGAACAAAATCCGGCTATTGAATTGATATAAACAAAGTATTGGAAGAGCAGTTAACAAAACATGAAAGTGAATGAGTAATTCGAATCATTTTCATTGAGATATATGTTCGGAGTTCGAGGAATTTTCAGTTGCAGGACATCAGAGTCGACAAATAAATTGTCACATGACTGTAATGGCGAGCTTGCTTCTTCTTCGTGTGATTTAAGTTGAATAGATTTCTCCTGGTTGCGATATGCATCCTGTAATGCTTGGTGCATCTTTTTACACTCAAATGGTGTTCTTGGCGCCATCATTCTTGATATTTGCTTCCAATGTGGTCCGAATTCGTCAACATTTTTCTTTAATTTCTCGATTTCTTCTGGAGACCAATGGTTTGGTTTGCTTTTAATGAGTTGTCTGTAATGATTCTGGCACTGAGTTGGCTTTTTTCCGATTAATTTTGCGATTTCTGTCCAATTCATTTCAGGATGTTTTTCTTTGCATTCCAAAATGATGCGATCATCCTCTGGCGTAAATACACATATCCTATACTTGCGATGATGTGTTTCCTCAGGAAAATCTGAAGAGTCAGAATCATTCGACATTTTGCGAAATTGAAATTCAAGTGTGAATTTTTTTCTTTCGAAAATCTGGTCTGTTATGTCTATAGATATGTTTTCGTCTAGACTAGATATAATTTTGAAAAGTTGTAAATTTTTGTGGAATATGATATATACCATGTAATAAGTCATTATATCGATTATAAAATTTGTGAGGTTACTTCACTTTGATGTTAAAATGCATGGATTGTTTCATAGATCTAAAATTAGTTTTATTGCATGGTCACAAAAATTCAATAAAACTATCTGCTTCTTTCAATTTTAAGTTCGGCAGAATTTTTGCATATGATATATGTGACTGTTGTTGAGTAGTATTTTGTCATAAAAAAAAAGGATCGTTCTCCCTGCAAAAAATTTCATGCCCCTTTAATGGAAATTGGGAAAACATATTTAGTCTGGTGCATCTAGATTCTTCTTTGGATACTCGTACTTTTGATGATTCTTGAATTACTGTGAAAATTTATTGACATATCGGATGGGTGGTAAATTATTTTTGTCGATAGAGGACTGAAATGTTGTGATTTATAATATATACCGATAGCGTAATTATTTGATAAATCTGATCGATGCGATAATTATAAAAAAAATTGAAAATCGAAAATAAAATTATGAGATATTTCTTGCAACATAAACTAGGGATTCTGCTTATGTTGTCCTTATAGAATCTCGCTCGAAATTTGGTCTCGCTTGAAGTTTGGAAATAAACTGGCAAAATTTGACATGTATCAAGAAATTACAAAGTAAGAGCTTGTATGCAATACTAATGATGAGCATTCCCAAATTCAGTGTCTTAATGAGTGGATGCTGCATGATTTATGCAATTTTAATGTATTCTTGTATTTTTGAAAATTCAAAAGAAAACATCAATTATGTTTTGTTAAACTTGGTGTTTGAATTCTATTATGGATGTTAAATGATGTCAATGAAGTGATATGATGAGAAGCATCGTCCTATCTTGATGCTTTGATGTATTATCTTATCATAGTAAAAGCACATGATTTTTTTGATACATCAAGTATAACTATATCTGGATGTTGTTATAATGATATAAGAGTTCTATTTCATCTTGTTGTAAACAAGAATCAATTATTTCGCTTATAATGAATCATCAATGTTTCAGAGAAATATGAAGCTTTTTAATTCATGTTATTAGCCATGAATTGAGATCTGGGTGCTGTTATAATGATATTCTTAAGTTTCTTGTTGCAGTGAACTAAACGTTTGATTCCAAAAAAGAAAGAATAAATTTTTGGAATAATGTTGAAAGCTCGAATATCGTGTTATAATGACTGAACTCATATAATAAAGCTAATTTCTATGAGTTTTGAATGAATCGAGTGTTTTGTGCATATTAAATGCATCTAAATTTGAAATATAATAAAATAATTCAAAAAATGATGAAAATCCATTTCTACGCTGTCATCTTGGAATATATGACTCCAGTGGACTGAACAATATGTTTAAAATACTCCTAAGCTTAATCGAATGTTAAATGAATTTTTGGAGGATAACAAAATCAAAAAATTAAAAAGTGTCGAAAAAGTGTCGAAAACTAAAAAGTGACATCTATGGGGGATGTTGATCTTATAATTAAAGGAAATGAAGCTGCTTTTGAAAAACAATACGCGAAAGCAGTTTCGTTATATGAAATTTTCCTTTTACAAAATCCTGGTCACCCTCAAACGAATGTTGTCATAGAAAATACGAAATATTCGATGCAAAAATTGTCAGAGCAAAACAAGAAAAAGAAAAAATTCCAATTTTCATCTAAAGAATCGCGAAAAGTTAATAGTTCTTTGAAAGGCTTGTGCATTGCTACTGAAGCAATCGAAGAAAATCCGAATAGTGCCGAAAATTTCGCAGCAAGAGGTAAAATATTCGAGCAAATTGATTTATTTAGGAATGCAGCAAACGATTACCAGCGGGCGCAAAGGCAAAATACAACTAAATTAGAATATATGAAAAATTTATCGATAGCAGCACTAAAATGTAACGAATTAGAATCATCAATGGCAGCAGCGAGAATAGCAGTATCAGGAGGTGTCTGCTGTTTTGCACCTCAGGCTCAGCTTATGTGGAGTGCTCACAGATACGAAGAAGCGATTCGACTTCTTGACGCAGCAGTCATCAACAATGAAGAAGGTAGCCTCCTTATAAGAGGAAAAATCAACTTTGCTTGCGGAAGAATCGATGAAGCTTATAACGACTTTGTTGAATGTGGGGCTCCACAGTATTACATTGATACATGCAACTTCTTAAACTCAGAATTCGCGTTTCCAATCATACAACAACACGATTCACGTGAATGTTTTTGCTTAACAGAATTAATTCGAGCTTTGGTTAAATATGATTCATCAATAACAACGGCTCCTTTATCTTTATCTATACCTGTATCTATACAAACGATGTGGTGCTCACCAAATCCTTCATCTATAGATTTAAATTTAGCAATTTTAAATTCTTCGCCAGATAACTCACAGAACTACATTGGAACACATAAGAATAATCCAAAGGCATTTGTTGTTGCCCGCCTTTGTATTCCAATCGGTAAAATAATTTTAGCCCATACTCCAAGTGACCGACAAGCCTCCGCCCTTGGTTTAGCATGTGTCGAAGTTCGCCAGATGTTACAAAAAACAATTACAGAAGGAATTAATTACTCGTTATCATCAGTTGTTTCATGTATTTGCAATTATATTCGATTATATGATCCACTGACGCCTCTTTTCTGGCGAAATCTAGTACCAAGTGCTGTTCAGCCAGCATTTTTGCAAAGAAACGGCTTACATACAGAAATGGTGATGATTTATCTTCGAGTACTTACAGAATTAAAGAATTGTTTAGGAATTAAGGATGACAAACTTAACAGTGCTCAGAGCTCCGAAGAAGTATGGAAAATTCTTAAATCTGATATATGTGTCAAATGCCAAACGTCAGACGCCGAGATTTTCCTTCGCAAAACGAACAAAGGCGTGATGGAATTCGGCTTCGTTGTTCCAAACAACCCAGAACACTGGGAAAACTCAATGACCAAAGTTCATCTCGCCTGGACGTCAGCGTGCCTCAGTCTTGGCCGCAAAGAGAGCAAGATGGATGCAGTAAAGTACGCTTTCAAGTTCATGTACGAATGGATGCGCGCTTGGCCGCTTACATCAGAAAGTCACACAGTTGGTGCAATTTTGTTCTATTCGCTGTTTAATTCGGCCTGCAATGCAAAATTTACGGAGTCTTTGCCATCCCCGATAATGCTGCAAACTGAAGCTCTTTTAACCGGAACGTTCAAAGAATATTTCGAACTCGTGTGTCGCCACTTTAAATCGAATCTAAAGATCGGATCACTATCGGATGATATTCCGGACATTGCCGAAATCCTCCCCTCATTCCTATCTAGATTGAGAGCTGTAAAAAGTGCCGCAAAAATTCTGAGCGATTAAAAGTGACACTCGTTCAAAATTTCTTAAATTTCAAAAGTGCCAGTCAATTGAAAAGTGCCGATCATTCAAAAAATTCTTAATTGGTTAAAAGTGACGCATGATTGAATTAAAGTCACCTAAATAACTATTAACAAATTTCCCTATCATGAACCAGGATTCGATATTTGATAATTAACTCCCAAAATAGTATCATGGTGCATGACCATTCAAAAGATTAATTCTTGAAATTTAGCAAATTGTTCAGCTTGTTTTGTTATGTTTTAACAATTTGCGAATCGTTATAACCTTGAATTTTGAGTTTTGCATTACAAAGTAAGATTTTCAACTCAAAATTCAATGATTCTGAATAGATTAAAAGTGACGCTTGATTGATCTCAAGTCAACTAAAGAGCCATGAGCCCATTCAAATTACCACTAACCATTTTGAGGAGGCAGTGTCATCATGAACCAGTTATTGACCCTTGAATTTGTCACTTAATTCTTAAATGTTTAAAAGTGACAATCGTTTAGAAAAGTGATAATTAATTCAAAAATTCAGAATAGTTTAAAAGTGGCAATAGATTGAAAAGTGACGCGGGATTAGAAAGTGACAAAACGAGAAAAAAAAACAATTTTATATTTTAATGATCGAGATTTTTAAGGATCGCATGTCTAAGAGCGGTATATCGCTGCACGATGCCATAATTAGGAATGTCAAGAATGGATTACGCGTTGGAACATCCGAATTCCTGTTTCAGGAACAAAAAGAACAAAAATTATGCGATTTATCAAAGATTGACGTTATTTCCCATTTTTACAATCCCAAGAAATACATAGGTCCGCCACCTCCACCAATGAAACGTGATACTGACCCACTTTCACCTCCATACAACGAACTCGTTAATGTCATTCATTTGACAGGAGGCCCAGCGCACTATATAATCCCTAACAAAGACCTCGTTAAGTTCGGCCATATCGTTATTTCTTCCGATAACCCAAAGGATGCTCAAGGTGAGCCTCTTGATGACAGAGACTTCGCCTGTTTGTCTGATATCTTCTCAGAATTCGACGAAAAAGGCATCGCATACTATAATTCCGGCATTGAGAGTGGTTGTTCTCAATTACACAAACATTTTCAATATATTCCTTATGACGATCATCCAATTGTCGATGCAATCCTTCAAGGAAGAAAGATTCCGTTCCAAGTCTACAAAAGGCAGATGAATTGGTTCAATTTCGAGACAATTAAAAAAGCTTATACGGAATTATACGATGAAGCCTATAACGGAAGGTATGGAAAACAGATGAAGGCATACAACTTCGTTCTGACTAAGAAATTGGCTTTGTTTGTCCCCAGATCGCGCGCTAGATCATCTTTCCAATTTGTAATTAACAGCTTAGGTATTTGCGGCCACTTGTTCCTCTGGGAAACAAGCGATGAAAGAATTTTACAATACCCAATGAGTACAATCTCTGAAGTTTGTTATCCACCAATTACAAATTAACTCAATTTATCACTCTTATATTACTTAAATACTATCGCTTTTTGTGTGTACAAAAATAACCATGTTATTACTTACATTATTTTTATATAACAAAATATAAGCAAAAAAATGAACCAAATAGCTCTGAATCGATACTATTACAATCCATTAACAGATTTCGGTCGTCAAAAATTGATGTTTACTAAAAAATATCAAACAAAAATACATAATATAGGATTAGTCCTGTTGCTGCTGCTTGAATATATTCAAAACAGCTTCAACATGACGAGTAAATAGCTGATCTTCACTATCCAATAAACTTTCAAATGTTTGAATAAGATCTGGATAATTTTGCAACGTGTATTTAATGCACTCTGGTGAGCTATGATATATTCTATGGATTGCAATAATAAGCTTGACAATAATTTCAGAATTATCAAAAATTAAGCATTCATCAATTCTTTGGAGGAAAACATTGTCCATGAACATCTGTTGCACGAAATCAAGTGGTAAAAAGTAGATAATATTAGCAAATGTTGAAATCCAATGAATTTGATCAATAACTTTCAATGATTCGAAAATCATGAAGAACATTGGTATAATTGATGAATAATGAGTTGTTCGAACAAAATATTGATTGCTCACTGCAAATCCTAATAGAATAATTGCTTCTGAACAGGTGATTTCATTTTTAGGATCCAAATGTTTAACAATGACATGTGCTATAGTTGCATAAACGCTGCTGTCGCATTGTATTGATCTTTGGGAAAGAATAAATTCAAAAATTACAAAAGCAGCAAAATTGACTTTTTGTGCACCAATATCATTTCTTAAGCATGTTCTTGTGGCTAAATATTTTATCCTTGAAAGGAATGATTCTTGTTTTGTTTGTTGAATATAATCATTATTTAAATAAAAACACAAAGCAATTCCATGAAGCGAAGGAATTATGCAGTCATCTGTAGTTCTCTCTGAAAATGTCATAAATATTGTAAAAATCTTGTTAAATTGATTTGGATTACATAATTTAACGAATCGTATTGCAAGATCGATGCAAACACCTAATTTTTCGTTGATATGAATGGTTGGAGATGTTAAATAATCAATAAAATGATCAAAGAAAATATTGTAGAAAATTTCGAGATCCGATTCGACAGCATCAACTAAATGTAGTATGAGTGTAGCAATCATCGAAGCATAATCGTGATTCAGTTGTGGATAATGCGAAAAATTGATACTTTGAACAAATTTTGTAGTTGATATAATTATTGCTTTGGATTTGGAGAATGAAATATGACTGAGTAGAGATATAATCATCTCATTGTTTGGTAAATAAGAAGTTTTTGGTATTTTTTCAACTATTTCCTTGACAATTTCATCAGGAATGTAAACAGGCTTCATATTCTGAACAATTTCATTAACATCGTAAATATCGGTCGATTTCATCAGCATTGATGATATAGAATCGAGTATTTGTCTAAGATTGTTGATATCTTCGATTGGAACTTCATCTATTGACTCTTCTTCTTCGCAAAATGCTTTAATATGAAGTTCATCTTCCAGTTTTTCTTTTATTCTTTCATAAAAAGGATCATTCGATGGCTGCTTATAACTAATTTCATCATCCATCAATAAATTTGATGTCAAATTGTTTGTATTGATCCATATTTATTAGTGTGATACTTAAATAGTCAATCAATCAGTTAAAAAATCTTCTAAAATTGTTTTCTCGAATTTTGAAAAATTGGACAATCAAAAAGATTTCATGCCTTGGGATATTTAAAGTAAATGTATTTTCAAGCGTTTTTATCGATTTAATTTTTAGTTTGAATTTCATGATTTTCCAAAAACGAACAAAATATTATAAATTTTGCAAATTAAAAATCATGTTTCTTTAATATTTCATTTTTTTCAAATCATCAAAATTCTACTTTAGAGAGAAGGGGTTGTGGATATTGACCATAATACTTTACTAAATCATGATATTAAGATTTTTATATGAAAAATATTTGAAAATTACGTAAAATACAAACAATTTATTTATGATATTAGTCGTAATCAGGGTCTCCGATCTTTTGCTTAAGTTGTTCCGTTCTAATCTTTGATTCATTATATTCTTGCTGTTCAAGTAAACGATTTTTGTCTCTAATTTCATCAAGCATGTATTGTGTCTGTAAGACATCTTCCTTGTTCTTTCTTGCGTTCGAAATAACGCGATCGAGTGCTTGCTGCAATTGGTTGAAATCTGGGATTCTCATTGTAAGGGCTTGCAATTTCTGCTCACTTTCAGCGATTTGGAAGTTAATATTACTAGTTTCTTCAATAATTCTTTGTAGATTATCTTCCAACTGTTTAGTTTTAGCTTTTTGAACTTCGAGGGCAGATTGGCTGCGCTTCTTTTCGTTTTTAAGTAAATGTCGTAGTCTGTCATTTTCTCTTTCCGCATCAAGAAGTTCGTGAGTTTTAAGATTTGCCATATACGAGTCGTTTTTGCGATGAATTAAGTCAAGTTGCTCTTTGGCACGATCCAAATCGGCCATTAAACAGCTCTGATCGAATGAAATCTTTTGAAATTCTTGCTGAATTTTTTCTTTTTGTTCAAGAAGCTGCTGATGGTATTCTTTCTTCTTTTCCAGCTCTCTATTCTTTTCTATCATCTTTTTGACTTTGATTGTGTTCTCCTTCACGTTCTTTTCATGTTGTGCTTTGAGATCTGCGAAATTCTGGAATTTTTGTTGCAATTTTTGATCGTAAGCCTGCTGATTTTCTTCTCGAATTGTTTGATGCCTATCAACAGCATCTTGCTGCATTATGACAGTGCGGTGTAGAATAGTTTTTTGGCCAATAACCATTTTGACCATTTTCAATTGATGTCTATTTTCTCGAAGAGCATCGGCAAGAGCTTTCTTTTCGAGTTCTAAAAGATTCAATGCTCCTTGAATCTTCTGGTCTTGCTCAAACTTTTGCCTTTTTAATTCGATTTCGAATTTTTGTGAGTATTTCATATGTGTA
Source organism: Trichomonas gallinae (assembly GCA_008369845.1). Classification (NCBI taxonomy): domain Eukaryota; phylum Parabasalia; order Trichomonadida; family Trichomonadidae; genus Trichomonas; species Trichomonas gallinae. The sequence goes on from MRSU01000190.1 coordinate 10,491, forward strand.
GTAAGAAGAGCTGAGATCCTTTCCTTTATAATACCAACATATTCTTTTGGAGTACGAAGAGGAATTTCAGCTTCGGGATCAATGTCGAAAAAATTAATTTTTTTCTGTTTGCGAAAGTTATATATCATATCTCGCATTAGAATTTGCAGTTCATCAAGTTTTGAAGCTTCTTTTTCGAGATTTGTTATTTGCTGTTTTTTATCCATAACGATTCTCCTCATTCTATCACCCTCAGATTTGAGTGTAAGAATATCGTCCTGATTTGGCGTGCCTCTCCGGCTTTGGCGACTCCCAAGTCTGGAATTTTGTCGTGAAAGCATAAAATTTTGAAAAATTCGTTTTTTTTTTCTTTACATGACATAATTTTCATTTTTTAATTTACATGTCATAATTCTAATTTCTACTTTACATGACAGAATTCTCATTTTTAAATTTACATGACATAATTCTATCTTTTGATTTGCTTCTTTTGTGAAATCATAACAATATTGTCAGGAAAAAGGGCAAACGCGTGAAAAATAGGCAAATGCTGCCATAGAAGCTTAATCCTCAATATTTAAGTTAGTCAAAAATTTTATAATTTTTTGACAATAATCCTAAAATGAGTGACAATATTGAGGATAAGTACATTGTACCGAGATATCCTATCCAAAATAGGGCCAACGAGATCATAGAGAAAATAGTTGGAACAAAGCCAGGAGCAGAAGAAAAAGTAAATTCCACAGAAGACGAGAAATCGAAGCCTAATGAAGAAAACAGTGAGATGTCTGACAAAGATGTCTTTAAGATATTTGAATTTATGCTGCTTCAACCAGTGAAGATTATTCTTTCTCAGATTAAAGATCATAAATTGGCAGTAAAAATCATCCAATTCTTAAACAGATGCATCAATTGCACGAAGACTTTAGTTTTTGATATTAATCCCAGCGAAATTTCACCTGATCTCTTAAATGAAATAAAGGAATCCACTTTCTTCGATACAATCGAAATAGCAAATGAATCACCAGATTTAGATCAATATTTACCAACAAATAACGTCAATCACATTATAATCAACAGTAATTGCATCAATCTTCTCGAAAAAGTTAGAGTAAAGTTCCCACGAATAACTTACTTCAAAAACGAAGATGGAATAATCGAAATAACGCTTTTCAGAAATAATATCGAAAGATTCGTTTATGATGCATCAAAGATCGATATCTCTTCTTTGCCAAAATACGAGAGATATACCAAATATATTAAATTTGAAAATCTTGAAAGCAAAAATCAATTTCCTTTGCTTAATAGCTTGAAACAGAAGACACTTCGATGCAGCTATGTAACCATCGATGTGAGCAATATGAATGTAAATGGAGAAGACAAAACCACGACTAAGCCAGATTCCGAAAAAAATTACACAATTACTGGTTTTATTTTCGATGGAAATCAGTTATCGGATGACATATTCGATTTCTTGATGAATTTGGAAGTTTTGATCAAAATTTCCTTCAACTATTGCAAAATATATCCAAATTTCATTATAAAATTCGAAAAATTGTTGAAAAAACAAGGCAAACAACTTATGCACATCGATATAAATGGATTAGAACTGAATGAAGAAGAATACCTCCAAGTTATTAATATCATCGATCAATATTGTCCATATGTTGCACGTTTGTATATTGCAAATGATAAAATGAACAGCAAATCTGAAGAAAAAGTCCTTGAAATCGTTAAAAATCGAACAAAAGAACTAAGTTTAGATGTTTTTTCAAAATATTTCACGCCACAGAAGTATTTCGACTTTATTATAAAGATAAATCTACTTAGCTATAGCTTGCAGATCAAATGGCACAAAGAAATGGTTAAATATATCTATGATTCATTGATTTCAGATATTCCAGATCTTAAGACTCTTTTCTATTACAGTTATTATATAAATGAGCTCGCAAGATTTAAGCCTTTGTATGACAGAAGCGATGAAAATTGGCTTGATATATCATATAAATTTTTAAATCAAGATGAAATCAAGCATCCCTTGGAAAAACAAAAGCACATCAAACTCAATGAAATCCAGTACTGCCAGGCTGTTGTGTTTCTCGGCGAAGGATCATTTGGCAAGTGTTATATAACGAAATACATCGAAGGTCTCGAAAGTCAATACATTGTTGTTAAAATTGCTAAAGATTTATCAATTCATGCATCATCATCAAACGAAAGAATACCGACAGGTGTACCAGGAATTCAACAAATCAGTGTCCAAAGCACAAACACTCATGACGACGACGAAGAAGAACAAGAAGAAGTCTACAATACATGGGCACAATATCTTAAAGCCAATTCACTCTGTGTTAAAGTTAGATCATTCCCTGACTGTTCATTTCAATGCATGGACTATATTCCAGGGCCGAGTCTCAACCTTGCTTCCCAAATTGACTTTTATCCAAAGGATCCTTTCACACTATGCTTGGCGGAATTTCGAACAATGGCATCATTAATGAGCATGTTCGTCACGTTCGAAGAAACACATCTCATTCATCCTGACATATCATTTAATAACATCATCCTCGATAGCGAATTTTACGCACACATCTGCGATTTCGATGACTTGGATCCATCGTTAACTGACCGTCCGCACACACATGGTTTCTACAATCCTGATCCAAAGCCTGGCTACAATCCATACGTTTACCCACTCGGAGCGAATGTTTACACAATGATCACACGCGAGCCACACAATAATAACCAAAATACTGAAGAACCTTGGTGCCATAATTACAAATATTCTGATGAAAATTACACTAACCCAAGATATGAGGGACTAAAGCCAAATTACAGGAAGACACTGATGAAAGAAATTGTTTATAAAATGTGTTTTGAGAAAAGGAACGAAATAAAGCATATCAGTGAAATTATCAAGACACTCAAAGACATCGCGTATAATTTGAAGCCAAAAGATATTGCTGAAAATGCCACTGATGCTCAAATCGAAGAGTTGAAAGAAGATATTAACACTGCTTTCATTAAATGCTACAATGAGGTCCTCGAAAGGAACCAGCCGAGATCTAAATGGTATTACGGAACTGATGCGGAAGTAAAGAAGCTGATCAGTTATGCAAATTATTATATAAAAGACTCTGAAGAGCACAAAGAAAATTATCATGTGAAATCGGAGAAAGATAGAAGTGCTTTCATTAAAATCATCAAAGCGCTAGAAAACTCCTTAAAATAGAATCAGAAATAAGGGTAGTCCACTTCTTCTAGTATAATTAGAGTATGATTTTGCGAAATAAAAGTAATATATATATTTTTCTTTATGATCAATTTCAATATTCATTATTTACACACATTTTATTCGGTTAAATAATGCCCTTATATTCAGACAGTATAATATATGTTTATCCTACAAATAATTCCAGTTCTAATATATATTTCTATATAAAATATATCACAGCATTGTCAAGGTTCCATAGTGTAATGGCTATCACTGGGGACTCTGAATCCCTAAATCCAGGTTCGATTCCTGGTGGAACCAAAATTT
>MRSU01000191.1:0-13002 GCA_008369845.1 Trichomonas gallinae
CCGCTATATGTAGTATTCTTGCTCTTAAACTCTATGAATGCCTTGAGTCTGTCTTGAGATTTAGATTCGCGCTCAAAGTTTAATGTTCCTGAAAGTGTGGCCGAACCTTCAACTTCAACAGTCCAGGCAATTGTTGCTTCACGCTTTGACATCTTGATTTGGCTGTTTGGTGGAGTCTGGAATTGATGTTTAGTCAAAGCGCCGCGATCTGGGAACGGAATCTGTATAGAAACGCTTTTGACTGATGGTATTGCTGTAATTGTTATTGAGAAATTGACTCCATTGTCCAGAGCCGGTGATGCAGTGTAAGATCCAGTGATTGGTGGTGGATCTTGAGTCTTGTACTGCCACAGGAGAAGCTGTGTGATGCCTGTTGGCGGAGACAAGAGTAATTTTCCGGATTCTATCGATTTCACTGAATAATGACTTGTCAAATTTTTCAATTTATCGAAATTATTAAGCGCAATCGTAACATCTGGTAGGTAATTTATCGAAGCAATGCAACGGAGCTCGCCATAAACTCCGTAGTATTGATTATCGCCGTCAATTGAACCAACAATTGTTTCTCTCATCTTAATTTCGAGATGCTGTCTCGGGAAAACGAGATATGTCTTCCATGAAGGTACTGGAGCTGGTGAAACTGTAGCGTAGCCAGCGTTGAAAAGATGACTATCAGAAGTTATAGGTAGCTGCGAAACAAAGTATGGATCGTGTATGACTGGAGTTCCAAATGGCATAATTAAAGTAATAAGCTGAAGAATTGGAGCCGGGCTTGGATTTGTTGATAAAGACTTCAAAGAAGTCCTTAGAACCGGTTCAAGGAATGAAAGGAAATGAAAACTTGCTGCTATTTCGATGTGTGGCTGATTATTGTCTTCTTCGCTTAATATTAAAGGAATCAGTGTGATAAAATAAGATTTTGTTGGTAAAACAACAATTGAAACTTGCTTGCCAATTATAAACTCGTAGTTAGACTCGTTATTTATAACTGGAATGACTTTTTCCTGAAATATTTTTGCTAAGTTATCATTTGACGGAATTTGTCCAATTGTTTTTGGCGCGCGCATTTCGACAGTTTTGAATCTTTGAGCAATCACGATTTTCCCCGCTGTATCAAAGATAAATAAGCCGCGGAATGCGCAGGAAGTACTCATAAAAATTATTTTTTTCGGGCGGTTGAAGTTAAAATGGTTTCCTTTCGTTTTAGGACTATTTAACATATTGCAAATCATTTTTCCTTGTTTCCTGCGCTTCATAAATATCTGACATGTAAAATATTCAAAATTCCAATCCGTCATGTAAAACTAGTTTCATCACGTCTTGTCATTATCTATATATATAATATAATGAATACTTTTCGACATGTTATATTAGTTTCACTTAATGTTGGGGGCAAAAATGTTTAGAAAATGCAATTTTTGTGAAATCGAGATTCATAAAACTTTGACAATAAATGACATTATTTGATATGTAAATATTTCAAATTTCTACTAAATATGACAATCCGTCATGTAAAACTAATTTTTATTTCGATAAAATGGAAAAGGTATTCACAATGGAATCATTCCAAATTAAGATCATAGATACAGTAAGGCCATAAGAGTCATATATTACAAAATCGCAAAATGTTATAAGAGATTCGTTGAGTTTTACGACATCATTTTCATAAGTATTCTCATTAAAAAAAAGGAAAATAAGACTTAATTTCCCTCATACTATTAGAGGGTATAGTATACCATCATGTTTACCTATTAGGCTAGTTCAGTTCTAATAACCTACGCTAAAAGAAGCCGAACATTAACTTGTCAGATTTTGGGTCTCCACACATTCGAATAAAATATCTGAAAATCAATAATAAATATGAGTTTTCTATGGATTAACATACAAAACATGTTTTATTATTCAATAAAAACAAACTAACAAAATTTATTTATATTCAGCTAATATCTTATCAATTTTGTGCTGTATATCGCTCGGATGCTCTTGATTCCTGAACTCTTTAACATATTTAATAGCTGCAGCAAGGGAAGTCATAGAATGAGACATTAATTGACCGACTTCCAGCGGTCTATACATTTCGCAATAGTATCGAATTCCTTCAGGGTTGATGATAGTAACTGAACAAATGCATACAACTAAAATAATAAAGAAATCGTCGAAAGCCAGCTTAATTACTTCTTTTGTAGGAGATCTATCTGAAGCGAACTCATCAATCAGTAAAGAAATCGAGCAAATATCAAAAGCAATATCTAACGGATTTGTATAAAATTGAATGAAAGAAAGTTTTTCCGAAATTAACTGTAACTTTGGGATAGAATTAAAAAGATCCAAAAATGGCATCGTTTTCTCTTCAAGAGTGAAGATATTCGGCATATTCATATCAGTTGGTGTTAATCTCATGATAATGAAGGCTGAGAGCTGAAATTCAGATTCTGGCGTTATAAGACCATTTGTTTCGATATATAAACTATTAAAAACTATTCGTAATAAAGATGCACGAAATGATGATTTCTGTTTATCATCGAATGTGTTATTTTTGGCCGTCTGCTTCTCAAAAAACTGATTAATATACAAATTAAGACTGTTTGGATTCGTTCTTGGCTGATTCCATTTTGTTCGCTTCAAAAAACTCGATTTTTGTGGTAATTTTTCGCCTCTTCCCGATATATCTAATATGATTTGGTTAAAATCCGACAATTTTCCTTCCGAAACATAATAATTTTCAATTTTCGAATCATAAGGATTAGGAGGACAGTATGAATACATATGCGAATAATATTTTGACTGTTCTACTATATCGTTACACAGCACTTGTACAGGGTTTTCTGGTGGTGTTTCTAATTCTTTTTGATGAATGTTACAAAAATTTTGTAACAGCTTAATTCTACGATATAATTTCTGGTATTTTTCGTTCTTTTTGAAGATTGCTCGAATGTATTCCTGAAATCCATTAAAATCAAATGCTCCAGGAACATTTTGATTCACAAGCACTTCGAAAAATAGAATGCAAACTGATATTACAGTGCATACATTCGCACGAAGTCGGCGATCTTCTATACGATGATTATGAATCATTTTAATTAGTTTTGTAAAAGCAAATTTCAAGTAGGGCGGAGCGTTTTTAGGAGGACCTTTGGAAAAATGCTCCGTTCCACCTAGAGAAATCTCTGTACGTTTCTTTTCTGCGTTAAATCGCTCTTGTAATTTCGTATAAATTTCAATCGTTTTGTTCATCTTGATGTTGTAGTCCGGAACATCAATAGGATATATAGTTATAAGTTTAGCGACTTCTTGTGGCAGTGGAGGAAGCGGCAGTTGTGCCGTTTCATTGCTTCCGTCCATTCACAGAAAATATATCAATTTCGCAACTTTCTTTTTGGAAAAAAACAACAAAAAACTATAAACAATACACATTTAATTTGATCAAATAAAATCGAATCATTCAAAATGTCTTATTTTTGTATTATTTATGATTCTTAGGCTATAATATGACTATTAAAAAACATTCCGATTTTTTTGCAAATTTGACAATAAATGACAAATTTTTGACAACGTATTTTCAGGAAAACATAATATTATTCATATGATTTGTTTAGACTTTACATAGTATCTACCTTAGATTTTTTGTTGAAATATATGTATTTTTAAAATAATGGATTTTTATATGATCAAAAAGTGAAGCATAAGTTAATGGAGTTTTGTCATGCATGCTACCTCGATTTGTGGAAACATACAGTTTATCTTTAAGCTCAATATATAATCTATAATGACATTGTTCATTCGATATTATGATATTATAAATTCATTAATTACGATCATTCAATATTGAATTTTTTTCTCATAAAAGGAGCTTATTTAGAACAATAATACTCCATTGAGTTTGGGCAACCAGTTTATAGATTCAAATTAAAATATGTGAATGAATCAAAAAAGTGATGTTGAAATCATATCCACTGATTAATTTTGTCAGCCCCTATAAATTTTTACCTGTGATAAATTAAATTGGTTATCAGAAGAGGTGTGTAGTACTGCACATTATCTTAATTTTAAATTTTGGTGTCATTTTGATGGATTTCAAGTTCAAAGTTGTTGTTGTTGGCGCGTCTGGCGTTGGAAAAACTTCTATTGTCGATCGTTTGATTAGTGGACAATTTAATGAAACTTTAGAGTCAACAGTTGGCGCTCAATACAGTACATATTCAACAACAGTAAATCAAAAATCAATTAAATTGCAAATATGGGATACTGCTGGCCAGGAAAGGTATAGATCAATCTCAAAATCATATTTCAGAAATGCAGTTGGTGTTCTTCTTGTTTATGATATTACAAGTGTGGATTCTTTCAACGATTTGCTTCGTTGGCTCAATGATATACAATCTTTGTGCACTCCCAATGCTTACGTACTTCTTGTTGGAAATAAATCAGATCTTGAAGAATCAAGAAGAGTCAGCATCAATCAAGTAGATCAGTTCTCAAGCAGCAATCACTTAGAGGCAATCCTTACTTCAGCGCAATCTGGAGATAATGTTAAAAACGCGTTCGAAAAACTTGCATCAGAATTATATAATCGCTCAATAAGCGGACAGTTTTCTCTGCCTGATGATAAGCCTCCAGAACTGGTTACCAACAATGATTCTAGTTATTGCTGTTAATATCTATTTTTTATTTGTTATAATGAACTTATATACATATAATTGCTTCGCCTGTACAATAAATTTTCTATCCCTTTAATATTTATTGTATTATATATGGATTACAAAATTTGAATTAATTTTCCCTAATATACAATCTTTTGGATTATGTAACAGATAGTTTAGGACATTAATAGTAGTAATCCACATAAAAGGCCAGAATAATTTAACTAATTCTAATTATATTTTGATTTTTATGTTTAATCATTCTCTTAAGTAAAATAATTCTATTTATACATAAATCAAATAAATCTTTAATGATAATCAAATTGAACAATATCAAATATTAAATTTTTCTAGGATTGCAAAACACTCTCATCAAGTGTTATAGAGCAAATATACTTTCCACCAGATGGATATTTCTCTGATGAGTCTTGGACATCAATTTTATAATGACCTTGTGAATAAAAATGTATTCCGCCAATCATGATTCCGATATCAAATGGAGAGTATCCGTTGTTAAGGTTATAGTAATCAAATATTTTGAATTTCCGTTCTTCTGTATTAAAAGAAATACGCCATGATTGTTTGTTGATTCCTGAAGGAAGCCAGCGAATGCACTCTAGCATCTCACCGAGTTTACCCTCTGGTTGTTTCTTCAATGTAGTATGGGCAAGTTCATCATAGAATATATACGTATAGTCAAATCTTGATCTAGATTTGGCAACTTTAAAGGAGTTATCAACTATACGTACTTTGTTGTATTCGATACCAAATGCAATAACGCATGGGATGCGAAATCCAGGATATCTTGATTCAACTTTTTCTGTGTTAAAAGATCCACCCACCCAAACAGTTCCAACACCAATCTGTGTTAGTTTCATAACAGCAACGGAACCTTTAAAGGCGGAATCAATTAAATAATGACTAAAATCATCTTCTTTTTCAGCGAACTCAGGGATCTTGAGGACTATCCATCCTGCTTCATTAGAGATAGCTCCATATCGACCAATTCCTGGCCCAGTAGTGCAAATTTCAATATTTTTCCCGAAAGGAGAATCGATGGCATTGCATGCTTTGACGATCTCCTCTATCTCCGCCATCTTTTCTTGCGATATCTGACCCGTGAAATTGCGTATGGATTTCCTAATCTGGAATGTTTCAACAATACCAAGGGGCATTGATTGAAAACTAAAAAAAGTGAAAAATTTGCTAATTTCATTCCAAAATGCATTTATAAAGCATTGTTTTTCAAAAACAACCGCTTAAATTTGAAAACAATGTGGCATTCAAAAAATAATTAATTGTGAAGCAAAAAGTTAATATTATTTGTAAATATTATTTATGCATAATTTTATAAAAATATTTTTCAGAGCTCATATAATTTTGTAATATTCCTATGCTCCTTGATGTATTTAGCAATGATATTCGATCATTTTTCTTATTGAAATATTTGAATTATTTCGAAGATTTAATTTAAAATATGCACATATTAAGTGGAATAGAAATAGCAAATATTTTCAATGGAAAAATGGCGTTTTTTGTTAGAGTTTCTTTCGCATAATGTATTATTTTTTACTGGTTATTAACAGCGTGTATCAAATGACTCTTTATTTTTTATTCGATCATACGATGAGAAAATCCTTTCACTAAAAATAAGTTGACTGTAAGAGATAATGAGTTGTTCTCACGATTGGATCTGTTGTAAAAACCGATGGGCAACATGAAAATATATGTCATGGTTTGATTTGTTCAGAAAATTTTGATCTTCAAAATTATTAAAATCATTTGAAATGACCCATTGGTGAACATATTCAGGAGTGACACTGCCATTTATATGTTTCACCGCTATACTTTTTTCGAATTATGATATTTCGAAGTCGAATTTGCAATGATATTACTTAACAAGTTTTAAATGCTATACGTATATATGATCTCAAAGTATGGCAATGTGTAAAGTCTATATATCTTGATGGCAAGAAATATATAATTCAATATTTATGAACAGACTATACATGTCAAACAAGTACAAAATTGAATACTTTGCGCATTGCGCAATTGAATGGATTGGGCAATACGTTTTCTTTCTAGATTTGATATTCAATTGACCGATGTGCTTAGAGTATGGGAAAATTCCCAAACAATTTGTATAATTGTATGATACAAGCTCATACCATAACTAATTCAAAACTAGATGCGATATAAATATGAAAAATTATTACTAATCGATAACAGCTTTTCAACAAACTAATACAATTAATACGCATGGTTATTTGCAATATGATTCTCTTTAACAATACATAATGTTTCAAAATTCATATAACTATTAGCATCAACGCATCACTAACCGTAGATAATCATATATTCGTATAAAAATTATATTTTATTCATTAAATACGGATTCTGATAATAAGATTATAATAATTATCTCCAAAACAAAAGTATGAAGTCACTCTGAGAGACCGTGCTCTTCTATATCATATGTTTCCAATGGGCATTGTTTCAAGTCAGTCTGATTTTATCTTGCAGTGCAGCAATTATAAAAAAAATATTTCGTGTTATTATGTCACTTTTTATCATATATGCAGACAGAAATTGCTGTTCAACTACCGACAATCATACTGTCAGTTGTTGAAAATATGAACAGTGCTGATACTGAGGAGAACTTTCCTGAACTATTCACCGATGACTGCAAACTTTCATACGAGACAATTAAAAAAGAATCAAGAAAAGATGTTGCACAATTACTACAGTCTAAGATGAAGATTAATAATATTAAAGGAAAGTTCGAATTAGTTAAATATTCATGGGTTGCTATTTCAGATGAAGATTTCGTTATTTCTGGCCTCGCTAAATGGGCTAATAAGTCATATTTAGCCACGATTTGTTTCCAAGTTAAAGATCAAAAGTTACAAATATCAAATCTGATGTTAGGACGAATTTAATTATCAGTAATTTTTATTTACAAGCTAGAGTCCAAATACTCAAGCTTTTACATCAATACTGCTGAATAATTTTATTATTATAATTTTATTCGGCTCAGTTTTCTGCTATACATTGTCCAAACAATCAATCGAAGCATTTCTATGATATTTTCATGCATCATTATAGTATTTGTTAAATAATTATTTATTTGTATTTTATTTACTATTTTCAGCTAAATTTGTGTTTCTTTTAGAAGATATCCTATGAAATAACCTATTTGTCCAATAATTTTCATGATAACCCTCCATTATGAAAATTTAAAAATATCGATATTAAATATACATAATTGATAAAATATAGGAAATAGATTCAAATCGCTAAGATCTAAACAATATATTTATATACACAAGTTAACAAAACAGTAATAGTATAAATTAAAAATCGAAATCAGACCAATCAGTTTCTTCATCTTCGCAATCTGTAGCATAAGATAATGTACTAAGAGTAACTATAGTCTTCCTTCTTCGACCAGCCCGCTTAGTATCGCTATCTTGACGAGAAATATGCCTTGTACGTTTTTTCCTCGAAGTCAGATTCCAGTTTGCAGGATCCATTGAAAGTATAGAATTTTCAAGTATTTTCTGCTCCAAATCACGCGTTTCGAAGTCGTTCATTATCATTTCGGGTTTATCCCATGGTCTTTGTGGCCATGTATTTGGAATTTTCTTAGGTATTTCAACTACGCTGTATCTTTCGGCTTTCTTTCGCTCGATATCGTTCATCGGCTTTGGAGGATTATATTCTGCGATATCTAAAAGCTGGCCAGAGTGATAATACTTAGTATTTTGATCAAGAAACATGCGACTCTCAAGCATCTCCATGCTCTGGTGCATTGTGATGAATTCTGATGTAGGTGTTTTGATATATTCAGAAGGTAAATGGGAAGAGAAGTCGTTTTCTGCAGAGTCCCATGTAGGCGTTAGAATTCTTTTGATGTTTTGCTCGACATAGCTTGGGATTGAGACCCTCTCAACGATAGGTGGTGAAAGATCAGAGGTAGAACGGTTATTTCTTGATGTTTTATTAATTTTTTTGATAGGAGGAGGCGGGGCAGTTGTTTTGGAAGGCAAAATTGGCCTCTTGTTAAAAATTTTTAAGAAATTTTGGAAGATCTGAGGATTTTCCAGCATTTTTATTATAGCACTATCAAGCACTGGTGAGGGTTTGAATACACTGATATTGGTTTCTTTCTCCGGCTCTTCTATGTTTATTTTTTCCATTACCAGTGCCATTCCGAAATTTTTTTTTGCTAAATCGATGAAGTCAAATCTAATATAGTAATCACTGCTCCTCTATATGCAAGGAATCCGAATTTTGCGGAATTTTTGCATTTTATTGATTATATTGCAGAAAATTTTTTCCAATTTTGACTTGTTTTTTTTCAAGTGAGAAACATCATTAGACAAACTTCTTCCATAGTAGCCAGGTGAAGAAGTGTTTATTATACTATTATCATTCACTACACAAACTAATAGAATCATATAGAATCATCAAATAATGATAATAAATTCTCAGATTTAATTTGTGATTAAAAATCATAATTGCTAAATTCATGCAATATTACTGGTTTTATATTTTGATTCATGATTGCAATATAATTTCAACGAATTATATACGAAACATTAATCAAATCTCGTTTTATTATCATATTCTTATTTAATAAATCTCGTTTTTTCAAAAAAAGGACAGAAAGAATGATTTTCAGAACATATCTACATGTTCTGAATGACTACACAATGCAATTCCCTAATAATATAAATTTCATATTTTTTCATTTACAAATTCATTAATAACAATCCTGTGGTTATGCAATGTGGCATGGTGTAAGATTGTTGGCGTAATATTTCAATTTAGATTATTTAAAAACTGTTTGGGCTTAAAAGCGTGATCATTTAAGAATTTAATATAACTTGTATGTTTAGATATGCATAAATTTGTAATAAGGAGCGCTAATAATGACTTTCAAATATATTTTTAATGACGATTTGAATTTTCAGCTTGGATTTTATATCTTTCAACCCATTCTGGAAGTGGTCTTCCAACAGATTCTAAATGCTGAACTATAGCATCTGTAACTTCTCCGAGGTTATCAATGCAATAAATACCAGGTGCATTCTTGTTATACTTAAGCCAAGATGAGCACCATGACTTTTGTGGCTGGAATAAGGCTAAAATTCCATTGAAGGAGTTAGAAATCCAAGAATCGATAGCGGATGCATCACTCCAGCCGCAGTTTGGGCATTTCTTGTCCTTTTTCCATGTATCTCTATCCTGGATGAGTCCACAACCGATGCAGGCGGCCATTGTCCTCACTTTCTTTGGAAGGGGTAAAGCATCTTCACTCATTTTTTGGACCCTGTCACTTTTTAGAAGTATCTCTTTTTTTTATATCTTGGGTAGTTTTCTTTTTAATCATAAATATATCTTAATTCTCCAGTTTTGGTATTTATTCTATTATTAATGTAGGAACGTATTATATTAATTTAATGATTTTTATCAAAGTTGTAGCATAACAACTGGAAATCTACCAAATCATAAATAAGGTTAAATCTAAATCTTTGACGGAAAGTGACACTACCTGACATGTAAATCATACAAATATTCCCTAAATATGACAATCCGTTATTTAAAAATATTTGCATAACTTCTGGTTTTAGTTTCGATCAAATTATAACATTATGCAAAGGGTATATATACAGTACATGATATGCAGTATCGTGTAAACTAGTTTAGTATCATCAATATATCCAATTTCGAAAATATAAAATTTCGAATAGGATCTATAATATGAAACAAAAGCATATGCCCGCCATTCTTATTAGTGTACTTCTATTAAATAAGTGTGATTTTATTATTATAATGATCTTCGATAGGAATTTGAACTATTTTTTGTAAATTGACAAATTCCTCTATCAATTTTTTGACACTTTACAATAATCGTCGCGAATTTTCTAAATCTCATATTTTTGTAGGCTCATTATGAACACCCCATTTTTCACAATTTTAAGTTCCACAAAACTATATTTATTGAGAAAAATATAAATTTTTAAAATGATCAAATTGAATCCTAAAATTGATATGGTATAATACGAACATTATTAGGATGCTATATCACTAAAAATTTTGGTTATAAAAATAAGAGCGCATTTTTATTGTTTGTTGGAAATTACTATTAATATCGGATCATGATATCCAAAAATAATTTTTTGATAAGAGGCATCAGACCAAACCGCGAAAAGCCCACAAAATTGAAATTTCGAAAATATTTATCATTATTGCTTATAAAAATTAATTCCAAATTACCAAAATTGTTTTTGAATAGTTTACTATTTTTGAATGGATGGAGGTTATTTACGATTATCAAAATACATGGGACTTAATTTTTCAGATTTATACCAGACTATATTAGGAATTTGGACGTGCTCACTTGCCGGCTTCATATTTGTCAAGTGTAAGATGTTCAATCCTAATGATATGCCTTTCCTTCAGTATGTTATCGATGCATGTTTTATTCCAGCTTTGTATTTTTACATGATTGCCAATAGTAAGCTAACATGGGAGAACTGGAAAGCATGTTTCCCAGTAATGGTCATACAATTCTTTATCCATTTAGTAATTTTCGTATTCAGTTTCATTGGAAAAACGACTTCTTTCGCTGAAAAGTACTTTAAAGCAATAACTTCATATGGTTTTAGCCAATGGGATGTATTTGCTTACCAAATCTTAGATGAACTAGGAGCAAATCAATATCAGTTGATCGCAGTCTTTTATGGAATTTTAGATGAGTTCATCTACTTCCCAGTACTTAAAATATTGGTTTTCTACATGAGGCCAGGTTCGATGGACTTGAAATTGAATCAGGATAAAGGAAAATCTAGCGACAACGATCAAGAACAGGAAGAGATCTCTGATATAACAGATCCAGAGGCAAACCCTGATACAGTGAAGATCGAAGTTGAAGGATCTTCGGAATCAAAATCATCTTCATCTGAAAAAGTTGTCGATGAAGACGAGGAAAACCTTTCAATAGATAAAGACGGCAATCCAAAAGACAATCTCAATATTAAGAATTCCGATAGCTCAAGTGAGCTTTCAGCTTCTGATGAAGCACCTGCTTCATTGAAATTCACATTGCTTTGGGCTTGGGTTAACTCAAGAACTATCTGTATAATTGCCGCTTTGATCTATTCTGCAACAGTTAAATTCAAAATGCCGGACTACATTTCTGAGCTTTCTAAGTCACTCAGGGCGCCATCATTCCCATGCCTTTTGTTCCTTCTCGGTGTTCAGGTTGCTAATACCAAGCTTACGGTTTGGACACCAGGAATTTTAGTTTCTATCTTCGAAAGATATGTTTTCTGCCCATTGTTCATGGTGGGATTATGCAGAGCATTCAAGATTGACTCATTGGCTGCTAAAGGAATGATCATGATGGCGATGAGTCCTCCAAGCAACAGATCTCACATTGCAATGGGCAACTCTGAATCCATGGAAAAGCCAAAAGCAATCTATGCATGGACAATGCTAATGTGGCTTCCAATGGCTTTCATCTGGGGAGCAATCATCATCAAAACCAATATTGTTTAATTATAAAATACTATATATAGCATACCACCATTTACAACAATGATTTTTCCTCATTTCGGCATCAAATTATATTTTTGTTTAAATTCACAATAATAAAGTCACCTAATGTCGACTAAAAACATCAGCATGAATATTATTTTACACCAATATTCTTTGAATAATTTCAATTTTTCAAATTTCATTGATTTATATGAAATCTACTAGTTATATACACTGTATATCAGTTATATGTGCTATATTTAAGTTCTACTAGAACGAAAAATTAATTTTCGGAAATGAATTTTTTTGCAATAAATTTGTTAATTATCATAGAGACTAATAAATTTAATTATAATATCTAGCATCACATGTCAATACTTTTTCTAGTGTTTGAACCTTTAAAAAATATTCTTAGTCTTATTATAGCATCTATAAAAATATAATGACAAGTAAATATTTACATGGCATATAATTTTGTAAATTAGTATCAAGACTAATATTGAAATATCATATCTAGTATCCCATACCAATACTTTTTCTAGCGTTTGAGCCTTTGAAAACTATTCTAAGTCTAGTGATAGCATTTAGAAAAATTGACAAGTAAATTATAATTATGATAAGTAAATATTTACATGACAAATAATCTCGGTTTGTCAATAAAAGTGTTGTAAAGTCTATCGGTCTTGGTCGAGCCTTTTTGTACTTTCATGAAGGCTCAGCGCTGCACAAAGGTACGCCGTATCATCGAGACAGGCCTCTTCTACGCCGAACTCAACGAGCTCCTCACACGTGAACTCACAAAGGAGGGCTACGGCGGTGT